>JAWQFJ010012919.1:20000-22500 GCA_034096865.1 Theodoxus fluviatilis | reverse complement strand
CTGTTACAACTGCCCCCCATCCCCCCCCCCCCTAAAAAAGAGAAAAAAAGAAAAAAAGAAAAGAAATGAGATACGTACTTACCTGGCTGTGTTACAATAGTCTCGAGGGTATGATGACATTTCAGAGTAAACACACGAAAAGTCAAAATCTCTCCATTTCACGGTTGCAGTGAATGAATGGCTTGCTTGCGTCAAACTTAAAGTCTGAAAGAGAGAAAGAGAAGAGAGAGAGAGAGAGAGAGAGAGAGAGAGAGAGAGAGAGACAGACAGACAGACAGACAGACAGACAGACAGACAGACAGACAGACAGACAGACAGACAGACAGACACACAGACAGACAGACACACAGACAGACAGACACACACACACACACGCAGACAGACAGACACACAGACAGACAAACACACAGACACGCAGACAGACAGACAGACACACACGCACAGACAGACACACAGACAGACACACAGACAGACTGACAGACAGACAGACAGACAGACAGACAGACAGACAGACAGACAGACAGACAGACAGACAGACAGACAGACAGACAGACAGACAGACAGACAGACAGACAGACAGACAGACAGACAGACAGACAGAGAAAGAGACAGAGACAGACAATTATAAATTGGAGCACTCACCGCTATTACTAACAACAAATGGCTCCAGCAGTTGATTTTCAGTTATATTCATACAACCATTAAAATTGCCTTTGTGCATGTATTGGCACTTGATGCATACCATAATAAAGAACAGGTTTCATTCTTTCCAATGATGTAAATGACTTTGCTGTGTGATGAATGGATGATGTTTGGCAATTTATTAAAATAAGCATGTGTTGACACATTTTTCGCACCGAGACTCGCGCGGCCGATCGGACTGAAAACACCGCGCGCGTTCTCTTCGCTGACGCCTTCTCCCTATTCAATGTGTTGAGCTAAAAATAGCACAAGAAGCGAGAGTACATAATTACCTTTACACTGATACCAAATGTGTCTAAGTTAATAAAAAATAAATCATCCGAATTGCAAAATAACATTTTCAAGCTTAATTTTCAGCAAGAAAACGAAGAAATAACCATATAAACGCTATACGTTTTGAAAACATTGATGTTCGCTCTTTCCGACGGTGTGAGAATATTTCCCATGACATCAATAGGGAAGCGGCGCTTTTGGTTTGAAACAAGCCCTTCCATTGGTCTTTCAACTCAATCTGCGTGAAAATGGCGACGTGCTCCGCTGTTTCGACTTCGATTACTTTGAGTCAGCTTAGAAGTAAATTTGGTAAGAATTCAACGATATGAAAATGCCTTTTTGCAGTAAATGTTGTTATAAGGTTACTAGTAAGCTGTAGGAGCAAAGGTTCGCTGCAAATATTGTGATCTTAGGTAATCGGTACACTGAGGGCGAGCGAGGCGAACTGCCATGTCGACATTGACTAACCTATGGCAACAGGCCCAATGAAAACGTTAACTGCATCTTTTAATCGATAAATATACTGACCATAACTTATGATACTTGTCAATAAGTAGTTCATATTGCTGTGTATTTAATTGTTACGTTCGATGGTTTGTTTTGGATTAGATATGCGCTCTCAAACTTTGATAAACAAATTTGCAAGGGAGGTAACCCGCCGAATATTGCAGCGAGTCTAGTGCCATTGGAAAATGTGCTTCAAGCTGCCGTCGTGTCACATAAAAGTAATAGTTTTTCCTCTTCGAATAAAGTATGGTATTTGCTCATTCTTTTCATTTGACAATTTCTACAGATGCTTCTCCTGAATTTGATGACCTGAGACAAACTTTCTTCGCATCAGGACGTGGAAGACGCAAGGATGTTTGCCGATCATTGCAAAACGAACTGCTATTGCAAGTTTTTCTCCTAAAGGAAGAGGGTGGGAAATCATGGCCTGATGTAGAGGCATTTGTGCAAAAAGTCACCAGACACAATGATGTCCCCAAAGACAGACTGCGTACATTGACAGAAAAGGCTGTAAGAGAACTAAACAATCAGACTCTTGAATCTCTTGACACATTCCTGTGTATGAAGGTAGATATTGATGCCATTGGACACCGTCTTACAACAGCAGGATTCATAACAGCATCATTGTTGACTTCAACATTTGAAGTTAGGGAGTCCATGCCATCTAATGGACTTTTGATAGAGTTAGCACGAGTGCAACAAAAGCACAACGTGTCACCTGAGACATTTCTTCAGTGGTTCTGCAGATTGACTGGCGTCTCTACAGCTCTGCCACCAGGAACAAGCCAGAAATTCCACAAGAGTGTACTTTTAGTAACAACACAGTTGAAGAAGCTTCAGAAAAACAAAGCAAAAAAGGATGGAGCTGATGCACTTCAAAAGTTCTCTTGGATGCCCCTTTCATCGTTCAAGGACTGTTGCACTTCAAGGACAGTGAGAGTGAACCAGAGCGTGGCAGTGAGAAAACTGAGAATCTTGGAGGCCTGCATTCACAGCTTTCAATGTTGCGTCTCCAGCT
>JAWQFJ010012919.1:0-15000 GCA_034096865.1 Theodoxus fluviatilis | reverse complement strand
ATACCATAATCAAAAAGAACAAAAACCCCACAAAATGTATTTCTAAAACCCACTAAAGGACAAAAACGACCAGGACTGAATGCAAATTGCGGAAACGACATCAAAGTGTTTGTTGAAGAGGGAAGCAACTGCAGTGCGAGAATGGGTTTTTATGAAAGCAAAGGCGGAACTTGACGTTGGAGAGGGCAGGGGGTGTCTAGAAGAGCACGATTTACTGGTCTACGGCTGACTGCAAATGAGTGCTAACAGCCGCAGTCAGATGTTCTTCCGACAGACAGGACTTCCGCCCTTCAACTTCCGGATATATTGGGATCAACCCGAACGCAAGGCCCTACCCCACCTCCTTTGCACCTCTTCTTTCAGAGAGAGCAACCGTGCTTCTATGCCTACTTGGGATATGATTTTTCAAATGGAAAAGCAAAAATAGAAGAAGCAAAAAGTGCATATCTTAATAATATCAGGTTTAACATCGTCGTCGTCGTCGTCATCGTTGTCGTCGACGTCGTCATCATAATAACAGATATCATCATCATCATCATCATCATCATCATCATCATCATCATCATCATCATCATCATCATCATCATCATCGTCGTCGTCGTCGTCGTCGTCGTCATCATCATCATCGTCGTCGTCGTTATCGTCGTCGTCATCATTATTGTCATCGTCGTCGTCGTTGTCGTCGCCATCATTATCATTATCATCATCACCAATACTATCAGCACCCAACCAAGAAACCGCATTCGGTGATCCTAATTATGCAATTTTTAAAATCTAATGAAGGGTATATATCTTACATACATGGTGTCTACTGAAATCGCTAGTCACGGATGCTTTCGGGATCATGACATTTATAGTCATTTTCGCACTGCCACACTGCTTTGCGAAGAACAGTGAAATACATACGGTGTACACACACGCGCTCGCTCGCGCACACACACGCACTCGCTCAAATCCATACACACACGTTCCCATGAACAAGCTCATCCACAACCAAAAAGCCCCACAAATCCACACTCAAAATTATAATTATGGCGACACATACGCAGAGCCACACACGATGTAGCACCATCAACATTAAGTCCCAGAGTCATGCACACAGCCACAGAGCCCCATAGCTCTTTAGTCTATCAGTCAATGTCTCATAATGCCAAACAACCACTCCGTTATGCATCCATTCAGTCACATAGTCACACGACCACAAAATCGAACAGCGACATATCCACTCAGAGCTCTACCGAGTCACACCACCACAGCCATACAAGAAATTACCCTTATCGCCACACAGCTACACAGTTGTACAGTTACCAAGTCACACCACCACAGCCATACAAGAATGCACCCTCATGCCCACACAACTACACAGTTGTACAGCTACCAAGTCACACCACCACAGCCATACAAAAAATTACCCTCATGCCCACACAGCTGCACAGTTGTACAGCTACCAAGTCACACCACCACAGCCATACAAGAAATTACCCTTATCGCCACACAGCTACACAGTTGTACAGATACCAAGTCACACCACCACAGCCATACAAGAATGCACCCTCATGCCCACACAACTACACAGTTGTACAGCTACCGAGTCACACCACCACAGCCATACAATAATGCACCCTCATGCCCACACAACTACACAGTTGTACAGCTACCAAGTCACACCACCACAGCCATACAATAATGCACTATCATGGCCACACAGCTACACAGTTGTGCAGCCACGCAGAAACGTTGCCATGAAGCCACACGATCTTACCACTGGGAGGGAAGGGGCCACACTGACACACAGGCATTTGGTTCTAGAAGCCAGATGTGAGAAGGTAGGGCGCCCCATTGCTGGTGGTTAATAGGGTCATTGAAGTCTAACTGCTTGACCGTGGGTCTTGGAGAGCGTCTCGCCAGTCTTTGAGGCAAGTCAACCGTGAAAAGGAAGTGAGGATGAGTTAGGAAGGTTTTCTGGGAAGCGTATACACACACGTGTACGAGGTGATAACGTACAAGACTGGAATGCAGGAACCCGATAAAAGAGGAAGTGACCTTCGTGTCAAGGCCATCTAAAGTCTTTCCTGTCTTTATTAATTTTGGTGTAGCTGTTTCTTCTTTATTCAAATGTTTCTGTCTGTTGCCTCTGTGGAGTCTCTGCAATTCTTCATCTCTACTTTTGTACTTTGCTCTTGAGGGTGTTTCGCTTTGGCATCTGTGAAGTTGATTCAGTCTGTTTTCTGCATTGTCGTGTTACGTTTCCGTTTCCTCAAGGTCATTTGTTTTTCGCCGTTTTTTTCTCCCTAAACAACTACTTCTGGAGTTCAATATACGCATAGAAAGTCTACATAACCGCAGAGAATCACAAGTACGAATAGTCTATTCAATTTTGAAATGCAATTGTTGTGCTCTTTACCGTCCACCTATTTCTTTTTGTTGTTGTGGAGAAGCTCACCTTGACACCTCAGTGACTTCTCAGCTGAGGGCCCAACCACACAAGGTGGAAGAAAACTACGCCATTAACGACCACACGGTGCTCGTAAAGGGAGGATAACTCCCAAAGCTATGTTCTGGTGGCGAAGGCGGGAAAATAGTGTTTTGGAGCGCCGCAGGCGCCATGTTTATGACGCGACAGGCGGGGAGCGACCATGGATTCCGGGTTAGACTTCCTAAGATGAGTAGCTCTGATTCTACACAGGATCTCGCCTTCCAGTGGGTGGAAGCTTTACGCCCGAGGATAGAGATGGAGATTGGTGGTGGTGGTGATGGGGATGGGGTAGGGTTGAGGATAGGTGGGGATGGGGATGGGGTAGGGGTGGGGGTGGGGGTAGGTGGGGATGGGGTAGAGGTGGGGATAGGTGGTGGTGGGGATGGGATAGGGGTGGGGATGGCGTAGGGATGGGCAGGTAAAGTCTGCGGAAAGTGGGCTAATAGGATTTTGGTATGATCGAGAGTCAGTACGGGAAATGAGAAGAATACTGGATGACTGCGAGTTTCAGTATGCTGGGTGGGTGGGGGGTGGGTGCGAGTGGGGTGGGGGGGTGGGGTGGGGTGGGGTGGTAACCGATGAGGTGTTCAGGTCGGGAATCTTTGTGTATGACAAAGAAAGGAGACGCGTGGACAGACCATTAATAGACACACTGAATATAAAATTTAAAGTTGACCGAAATACAAAACTGTCGTGTTCTTAATCCTCATTGTACCTAATCAGAGCAAACTCAGTCTACTTCTTGAATGAAGCAGTTTTTCTGCAGGACTCCAGTGCCGTAGTTCAAAGGCTCGCCTGTTTTCGTTCACAGCCAGTGGGTACAGTGAGCAAAGCTACACGGATCCTAGCGCCGCATCTTTGGGCAAAGGACATGAAGATTGCCTCTCCCCCGCCCAGGAGTAAAAGCAGAGTACCTGCATACATGTATGTAGTGGATACACACTGAAATGCGATTTATGCTTGATGCAGCGAATGAGATGGGATCAAATTGAATTCTTCCAAGGGAGTTGCGATAGTGTCGGTACCTGAAAGTGTGCGTTCTCTTTTAGAGTTGGTTGTGAAGTGCCAATAATGGCTTGTTCGAGTGACCTGGTGGTTAGGAGCTGTGGTGTAATGCGCTTTGAAATTTACACATGGTCGATAAACCGCTATATAAAAACCAATACCGGCAGCGTCTGGAGCGAGAACAGTCACGAGCCATCTTTCCATTGATGCAAACTCTTGCTGGTGCCAGGAATCCGTGTGCTAAGACCTTGAAGCTTATAGTTCTATGATTGACAAAAATGCTGTATTGTTGTGTTACAAGCCCAACCTCGCAGAGTTTAGGGGTATGATGATGATGAGTTGTGTAATTACTTTACACTTGAGGCTTGACTTGTAGACACAAAATATCTGACATGCTTCATTCACTCTTCTCTCACAACCAAGGAGAAAACAAGCGAGATTTAGCTAATAATAACTTTAATGAATAAATTATTTAGATCATGCAAGGCATGCATAAGAAGAAGGTTATTATTTGGTTTCAATTGTGAATATTTAGAATTATTAGGCCAGCCATATAAACAGGAAAATTGAAATGAATGTTCTCAGTTCTCAGTCAATTGTTCAATGTTGAATAAAATGGCAATGCTCACCAAATTCCAACGATGAAACAAAAGTCAGTTCTTTTCCCAACCTGTTTTCACTAAACACGTAGAGGTGGAGGGAGTTGGTCTTCTTTGGAGGAGTTCACAGCATCTTCAGGCAGGCACCTCTGAGACGGGTCGGCAGCACTTGTCTCAGCAGGGACTTCAGAAACCTGCTGTGTTGTTTGGATGTCAAAGCGGAAGTGATGATTCTAATGCTTCACTGATTTATATTTAGCCTGCACTTCCTGCTCCGATAACTCTCTGAGCAAGCATTTCTGTGCCCCCCCCCCCCCCCCAATGGTCCCGGGAAACTGGGAGCACCAGGGCGTTATCTTATCATCAAATCTATGTGATGATGGAGACTTCTCTCTGAGAGCGGATGTCCCCCCCTGTGGGAACTAATTTGATCACCCACACCCAATGCCACACAGATCCCGGTGTCTATAAACATTCTGTGGAACCCGAACCATGCCCAACCCCGTCCACTCCCACACCCTCTGTCCTCATTTCAAGCAGCAGCCTCTCTCATTAAGACACAATAGAGCCACTTATGGGTAACCATCACATTTGTCATAATTATTTACGTCCTCCACTGCCATATTACAACATTAAAGAAATCTAAGTGGATATTAAAAAAACCCTCAGAAGTAACATCTTTAAGGTCGGAGGGATTGGCCTCTGTGGGCAGCTACAACTATGGACTGTTATAAATGTAGTGGAGCTCAGTTTTGTATGTGAAATATGACAATAGTTTGCCCTTGCGGTCCTCTCATTCCAGGTTTATGGCATAATTAATTTCTATATTTGAAAATTAGCTCCTAACAACACTTTTCTTGATCATATTGCGCGTATTTTAGCACTATGGAAACTTAATTACTGTTGTTAACTGAGAAGCAGAGAGCGAAGGAGACAGCCTTCCTCCACCATTGCATAGCTTCTCTCTGCTGACTGTGACCTATTCCCAGGAGGAACAGAGAACAGCACGCTTGCAGAGAGCATAGTCGCCCACCGCTGTAGGCAACTGCTGCTTGGAATACCCCTCCCTGACCTTAGTTGCTCACGTTTTTGGCTGACTCGGCATAATGTCGTCCAGACGACCTTAGCACTGCAACCCGAACCACGCTGTAGACAGAGGTTGCTGACTTGCATTTTGCGTCCAAAGTTGCTTTTGCCATTTCCGCTTGTAGTCATTGTTTTATTGCAGTGTTAATTTTGACCATTATGATTATTAAATCTCCATCCAGAAAATTCCTCCATTTTTGAACAAAACAGTATTCTGGATCCGTCTATGATCTTGATCACTCCTGGTTCTGTCTGTGATGGAAACCAATCTTTTTGGAATAATCGCCTGATGCTGTTGAAGAGTGCCACTACTTCATTAGGCCCTTTCCCCCTTCTCTCTGGTTTCTTTTTATGTGTCTACAAGTATGCAGATATCTCTAAATGTGTTCATCGCATCTCTCTCTCTTTTTCTCTCTCTTTCTCTCTCTTTCTTTCATTGCTCTCTCTCTTTCTCTCATTGCTCTCTCTCTTTCTCTCTCTATTGCTCTCTCTCTATTGCTCTCTTTCTCTCTCTCTCTCTCTCTATTGCTCTCTCTCTATTGCTCCCTTTCTCTCTCTCTCTCTATTGCTCTCTTTCTCTCTATATATATTGCTCTCTCTCTCTCTCTCTCTCTCTCTCTCTCTCTCTCTCTCATATTTTAGGCCTTCTCACACGTGGACACATTTCTGGTGACTTTGTTGTGCCATAGAAAATATCGCTCTTGCAAGTCGCAAAAATGTTTTGGGTTGGTTCAAACATGGCAAGTTTTGGGTTGGTTCAAACATGGCAAGTTTTGGGTTGGTTCAAACATGGCAAGTTTTGGGTTGGTTCAAACATGGCAAGTTTTGGGTTGGTTCAAACATGGCAAGTTTTGGGTTGGTTCAAACATGGCAAGTTTTGGGTTGGTTCAAACATGGCATGTTTTGGGTTGGTTCAAACATGGCAAGTTTTGGGTTGGTTCAAACATGGCAAGTTTTGGGTTGGTTCAAACATGGCAAGTTTTGGGTTGGTTCAAACATGGCAAGTTTTGGGTTGGTTCAAACATGGCAAGTTTTGGGTTGGTTCAAACATGGCAAGTTTTGGGTTGGTTCAAACATGGCAAGTTTTGGGTTGGTTCAAACATGGCAAGTTTTGGGTTGGTTCAAACATGGCAAGTTTTGGGTTGGTTCAAACATGGCAAGTTTTGGGTTGGTTCAAACATGGCAAGTTTTGGGTTGGTTCAAACATGGCAAGTTTTGGGTTGGTTCAAACATGGCAAGTTTTGGGTTGGTTCAAACATGGCAAGTTTTGGATTGGTTCAAACATGGCAAGTTTTGGGTTGGTTCAAACATGGCAAGTTTTGGGTTGGTTCAAACATGGCAAGTTTTGGGTTGGTTCAAACATGGCAAGTTTTGGGTTGGTTCAAACATGGCAAGTTTTGGGTTGGTTCAAACATGGCAAGTTTTGGGTTGGTTCAAACATGGCAAGTTTTGGGTTGGTTCAAACATGGCAAGTTTTGGGTTGGTTCAAACATGGCAAGTTTTGGGTTGGTTCAAACATGGCAAGTTTTGGGTTGGTTCAAACATGGCAAGTTTTGGGTTGGTTCAAACATGGCAAGTTTTGGGTTGGTTCAAACATGGCAAGTTTTGGGTTGGTTCAAACATGGCAAGTTTTGGGTTGGTTCAAACATGGCAAGTTTTGGGTTGGTTCAAACATGGCAAGTTTTGGGTTGGTTCAAACATGGCAAGTTTTGGGTTGGTTCAAACATGGCAAGTTTTGGGTTGGTTCAAACATGGCAAGTTTTGGGTTGGTTCAAACATGGCAAGTTTTGGGTTGGTTCAAACATGGCAAGTTTTGGGTTGGTTCAAACATGGCAAGTTTTGGGTTGGTTCAAACATGGCAAGTTTTTGACAGCTATGCCGTTTTCGTTGGAAATATCGTGCTTGCAAGTCCCAAGACCAAATGCTCTCTGTTGAGTGTCCGCTCAATAATAACACGTACTATTTTTTATGTCCGTCGAACACTTCCTCAAACAGTCAGTCAAATAGGTATCTGCTTGTGTCATAGCGGCTGAGATGTGTCCAGTGAGATGTACTAAAGGCAGCCCAGCCAGGCTCGATTTGAAACCTCTGTGCCTTCTGCTACTTCATCTGTCAGTTGTAGGATGTCCTGATACCACATGCTGAATTTCTTGTACAGTTCTACATTACTATATCTACTGAATGTGTGGAGATTATTGCGAGAAACCTATTGTCACAAGGTGCACCGCTAGCTCTATTGAGTTTGAAGAAAATCAAACACTACTTAAGTTAAACGACTGAACGGAGAGCAGAATTAATAACTGATCTAAGATGAAATATTACAGCTTAGAGTGCTTTTCTCGTTTTGATTGTGGGAAACTGGTTGGTTGGTGAGTTATAAATCGAAAGGAATACTACGCTCACTATAGACCCGATGTTATGGAGAAAGTTGTATATACATCTGTTACCTGGATTTCAATAAACTTAATAACAACTGTCCCGGGTAAATACAAGATATTTAATCAATCAATGTAAATCATAACTTCTCATAATCAGAGGTGGAAAAAAAGTATATAAAAGTGGAATCCCTGATAAAATGTTAATGGAGAATTATAAACACAAGTAAAACTGTGGTCAACCTGCTTTATTATTAGACACAAAGAAATGTTTTGTCCTCTCAACGAAGCTTGCCACGTGCGACAATACCTTAAGAAGTCGGGCCCGGCAGCGAATAATTCTCAGTCAATAGCATGTACTTAGCTGTTTCTTGGAAAACTGACCTAACTTCAATATCAGCCGTGCAGATTCACCAAGCATTATGTAAGTACTGTTCCATTTCAATTGAAAATCCTTATTTATTATACAATAATTTATGTTAAAGTATTTATTATATATACTCATGTGTACGAAAAGCTATTGCTTAGCTCAAAGTCCTGTTTTGTCTATTGGTCTGGAACGTGCCGCAAACTCATCTTATTCACTCCGAATGTCTCCTCGTCATTTTGTCTTACGTTTGCATTTCTTCAGTGTTAGGGATGATCTTACAGGCGTTGTTTAGGCATTCAAAGCCTCCAATCTCAAGAAGGAACAGTGAGTTACAGCAAAGGATAATCTGAGCATTACAGATAAAGCAGGAAAAATGAGAGCGTGGGCATCGTATCTCTAAAGTTAGGTCCACCCTGGGTAACCACCTGATCGCTTCAATTGCGGGGTTGGGATTGGCTGGATTGAGGAAGTAGCGGTGGAATTGGGTCACAATAGGTCAGAAAGGATAGGATCAAGGGAAAACGGAGGCATGAAGAGTGGGTGGGGATTGCGGAATGGGTGTGGGGGAGTCAGAGGTTGGAAGGAGGGGAGCGAGGAGGAAAGAGTGCTCAGAGGTTGGGTGAGAGGTCAGGGGAATGAAGCCTGAGAAAGGTGGGGGGGGGGGGGAAGAGAGAAGGAAGACCAAAACCAATAGAACTTGAAAGGGGGAATATAGAGAGTACAGAGGAAAAAGGGAAATACATAGGAAAAGAACGTGGATGGAGTTAAACATTATTATACGCATAAAATTATTTACCAGCAAATAGATGGTTTCAGCAGCAAATAGGAAGGAGAGAGCAGCGAATGTGAAGCAGCAAATTGGATGAATTCAACAGCAGAATAGATGAATTGAACAGCCAAGCAGATTTATTTAACAGTAAAAAAGATGAAAAATCCAGCAAAATGATAACAGCAAAAAGGATGAAAAAAACAGCAAAACGGACACAAATCAGCAAAATCGTAATACAAATTGAAGAAAAAGTTCATACAGAAAATGGACAAAAACATGAAATCACATTCACTCTATTTGAAAAAATTCAACACACACACACACACACACACACACACACACACACACACACACCACCTTGCACCACCACCAAAAAAAAGGAATGTGAGAGGATGCCCATGCAGAGCGCCCTAGCAAGTACACCAGACAGTCGGATGCAGAGAATGCCCATGCAGAGCGCTAGCAGCAAGTACACCAGACCTACTGACGTATGAGAGCTGGTTTTGCCAGCCTAGGTCGTCCCCTCTTTCGCTTCTCTCCCAGGGGGACGGTCTTTGCCTGTGCTGGTGGTTCAGAAATGGACAGCCGGATTTCCATGCCAAGTGAGTGTTTACATATGTTGGACTTCATGTAGACAGGGCAATTGCAGTCAATTCTGTTGTCCTCCACGGTCAGACTCCAAACCGAGTTCCTGCTCTCCTTGTAGTGGTCAAACGATTCCCAAGAGGCTTTCTGGAACTGGTCTTGCTGAATCCTGACAGCTGTCTTCAGGTCCATGTTCTGAAGCGACTCCGAGGCCGCGAACACTTTCTGGTTCCTCTTGATGGACTTTGCGTTTGAAGATGCCCACTGATAGGCAGCCGTCCAGCAGGCCAAGGTTCTGTCTGGTTCTTGGGCCACTGGGATATGACCACGCTGAGCGCTGTCTCTCTCCCTGGACCAGTTCAGGACAGTGTCTCTTTCAGCAAGGGTTAGGAATCTGGACAAGTCAAGCCTCTCACGAAATGTGTTCTGATGTTTGATGGTCTGGTTTATTGCCTCCAGTCCATTGTTTGTGGAAGGAATTCCCGGGGCGTAGCCTTCGTACCAGGTGTCATTGCGGTCGATCCATGACCCCTTGAAAGCTCAGGTGAATAAGACCCAGATACAACTCTGATTACAGTTCATATGTAGTCATGTTTGTTGAATTCATGTAATGTGCTGCTATGATCATCTATTGTGCTGCTGTGACCATCAATTCTGCTGTCAGTTGTATTTTCTTGATGGTAAAGTATCTAATTTGCAGTTTAAATATCATCTCAGCTGTTCAAACAGCAAATCTGCTGGTTAACCATCTTTTTTGCTGCTAAAATATCCAATTTGCTGCTAAGTATATTTTTTGCTGCCAAAAATATTTATCGCAGCTAATTTGCTGTTGAAACCTATCTTTTTTGCTGCTGATCCATCTTTTTTGCTGCTGGTCCATCTAATTTGCTGGTCCATTAACCCAGCCATTTTAAGCCATGAAATGCAGAGAAAAACGAAATGGAAGATGGAGAGATAAATATTGCAGAGAATACAGAAAAGAATATCACACACACGCACAAAGGCGCACAGAGAGAGGGAGAGAGAGAGAGAGAGAGAGAGAGAGAGAGAGAGAGAGAGAGAGAGAGAGACGGACGGACGGACGGACGGACGGACTAACAGATAGACCGACAGATAGACAGACGCCAGAGAGAGAGAGAGAGAGAGAGAGAGAGAGAGAGAGAGAGAGAGAGAGAGAGAGAGAACGATGAACAGAAATGGAGATAGATTACAAAAATTGGTGTGTACCGAAGGGAAGAAGAGCAGGATGAGTGTAGAGGGCAGGATAAGAGAAGGGGCCAGGGTAAGGAAAGGGAATCAGGATGAGAAAAGGGGACCAGGATGAGGGTAGGGGACCAGGATGAGGGTAGAGGGCCAGGATGAGAGTAGGGGGCCAGGATGAGGGTAGGGGGCCAGAATGAGGGTAGGGGGCCAGGATGAGGGTAGGGGGCAAGGAGAAGGGTAGGGGGCAAGAAGGAGTTTAGGGACTGTTACGAACGGGGCTCTTTATCTCCCATTCAAGAGAGATTCGTCTAGGGGTTTTTCTTTCCGTTCCATAACATTCTTTCATTCATTCCATGCCATGCAAGTGAACCAGACCGTACAGAGGAGAAAGTGTGGATTGAACTTTAAAGATGACTTTTAATAATGCAGGTGAAATGATAATTCTTAATGTAACTAATTTAAGGTATCGAAATGTAAGGTTTAGCCAGCCAGCTTTTGTGATACAACTTATCTGATTGAGTCAGTCTCTGCTGACCGCCGTTGAATGAAGTGTCTTTCTGACAGGGTGAAGAAACGGTGGGCCATTAATTGGGTGATTTAGAGCCGGGTCAGGGCTCGTTGAAGCGTGAGGCTGGTGGAAGGGAGGGTTCCATCTTTCGTCTCCCCTCCTAGGTGAAACGTGGAGTAGGTCAGGCGTAGCGTGGTCAGTTGCCTCGTCATGGCGGTTGGCGTGGGGGCGGGCGTTGAGACTTGAACCGTGGGCAGGCGGGGGTCGGGGCTAATCAAGCATGACTGCCTGATGCTCTCTCGGCTGGGCGGCGGATTCGCATTCCGTCCCCTCTGGTTGACCTCCAGCGCTTTCCGTCGCACGGTCAGGTGCGGCGGGCAGGTGTGGCGCGAGGTGTTGGCAGGAAGAGAGAGAGGGAGAGGGTCGGGGAGGGTTTTATAGATGCACTCAGTGTCCGGTGCTGACCAATCGCGCTCCAGACGCCATCTTGCCCTCATCACGAGATCTCTGGGTCACGAGACCTTGTTTACAAGGGGAATTCCTTTGTTCCCTATAGTCACGAGTTGTTGACCAAGCGATCTGCATCACTTCCTTTGTCTCCTACACTGACCAGTCCTAGTCTGGCACAGGCACGACGCAGTAGAAACGTTCAAATCTCCTTTGTCCTTTTCAAAATCCCACCCTGACACAATTTCCTAACTGCTGGCTGGGTTATCTAAAGCTAGGTTTGAGAGCTGGCTGGCTCATATACTTATTCATATAACTAACTTACAACAAAATCTCTCCATTCATCACACCTCCACACCTAAAAGTCGTGAATTACAGGGGATTTGGAATTCACGATGAGTGGGCAAATATATCTATTGAATCAACTTAAGCAAAAACGTCTCTATTCATGACATCCCTACACCTAATGTCGTGAATTACAGGGGATTTGGAATTCACGATGGGGTAAATGACTATTCAACACATCATTAGTCTACTTCATATAAGGTTGTAACCTTCTCTGACAGTTACATATTTATCTAATCACTATCCATTGTGAATACATCAATACAGTGGCATGCAAAGACAGAAAGGGGAAAACACAGGAGGATAGACACATGTTTGCTTCTACCTGTGAAAGGTTACATATGTCTCTGGTCGTTGTCGTCAGCTAGTGAACTATAGGTCTAGTCAGACAGACATATCCATTTTCTCATCCCCATTCGACCATTCCTCCAAGTTCAGACTTCTCTTCCTTTCTTCCGTTTCTTCCATTCACGCCCTCTTCTCCCTCTCTGCTTTGCCTCGCCGGGACAGTCATTAACACGCACTGTCCACCCGCCACCTGGGGTCTCCCTGGGCTCGGCACTTTCCATCCCTGTCTCTACACGAGATTCAGTCCTCGCCTCCCTCTTGCAGTCCTCCAGGGCCACATGGGGCTGTAGTACACTCATCATTCCTTCAACTGTCCTCTCCTCCTCTTCTTTCACACACACGTCTCTTCGTTCCACTGTCACCCCTGGGAAAGGCACACATTTCTCACCTCCTAAGCTAGCCTCGGGCACTCTTCTCAATTGGACATCTCGCCGTGGATAGCGTTTGCTCGATACACTTCTCTGGTATCTCTCACTCTCCATCCCAACGTGGTCACTCTCGCTGCCCTCTTCTGCTCTGTCACCCTTCATGACATTCACACCACTATCGGCAGGAACCGATAACCACAGACACGCTTTCACGCTTGCCTTGTTTTCTCTCTCCACCTGCACTATTGCTTCTTCTCTGTCTCCTCTCTCCACTTGCACTACTTCCTGGGGGATGACTTGCTCAAACAGGGGTTTGAGTTCTCTATCTCCCGTCTGTTCCTCTAACAGGTTGTCTTCCTTGCTGGAGTTTACCTCTACTGGGGTGCCTGTACTGGCATCCGCCTCTGTATTCCCCTCCGATCTCTGGCTAGGTACGTCGCTGTCCTGCCCTGTATCTGACTCTTCCTTTCGACTCCCGTCGCTGACTTCTGTGTCCGACTTCTCTGTCTGACTCCTGTCTCTGACCTCTAGGTCTGATTTCTCTCCTCGGACTACTGTCTCTACATTCTCTCCTAGGGAGGTCTCCGAGATATCTGTCTCCCTTTCTGCTTCTCTTCCACGCGCACGTGTCACCTCACATGCTGAGAAACCTGTCTCCTTCTCCCTATCTACTGTCACCACCTGGGGTGAAGTTAGGGTTAGCTCGACCTGCCTGGCAGGCGGCACTAAGTCATTACCCAAAATGACGTCAAAGCTTCCACAGCCTATCATCCCATCTAGAACTGCTACTTGCACCGTTCCTGAGACTAGAGCGCTCTCTATCTCTACCTGATGGGTGGGAACGTATTTCCCGACTCCAGGAATGATTCCTGACAACCAAGTCCTCCTGTCTGTCTCTCGGCTATTGAACGGCAGTACATCACCGCGCACTATCGTCACATTCGCGCCAGTATCTCTAAGCATTCGGACACGTTGCTTCGTTCCGCCTGGCAATCCTATCAGTCCTTGACTGATGTAAGGATCGAATTCCCCTCTCGGTCCGAGACCGGTGATCGGGCGAGATTCGTCTCCTTTCTGGGGTTCTACACCCTCCCTGCCTAGCCACTGCGTTTTGGGCTGCTCCCTGAACACGCGACACGCAAACATAGAATGAGACGTTGGTTGGTTAAGACGGCAATCTCTGGAGAAATGGCCGAATTCCTTACATCGATAGCACTGGATTTGGGAAAGGTCTATCCCTTCCCGTTTCTCTCCACCCTGGTTCCTATGCCCTGCATGGCTCCCTCGACTATGACTTCCATTCTTAGAATGGTCATATGCTCTCTGGTGAGGCTTCCCACCTCCGAACTTCCCTTGTGCTGGAGAATTCCCTCTCCCTGCATTCCCTACTTGGCAGTGCACTGCCGCGTACGTGTCGCATACCGTAGCGGCCTGATCTAGGGTTTCTACCCTGCGGTCTGACAGATGCATCCTGAGATCGTCAGTCACCCTCTCATGAAACGCCTCCATGAGCATTGTCTCCCTGAGCTTCTCATAGCTATTTCCCACCTCTTCTGCCCGTAACCACCTGTCAAACGTGGTTCTTAGATCATGTGCAAATTCCCTGAAAGTTTTTCTCTCTGCTTTCTGCAGGCTACGGAATTTCTTCCTATAGCTTTCAGGTACGAGTTGGTACTCCCTCAAGATAGCTTCCTTCACTCTCACATAGTCCTGACTGTCTTCTGTAGTTAGGGAAACAAAAACGTCGCGTGCTTTTCCTACTAGCACGGACTGTAGGAGTGCTGTCCACTTTTCTCTGGGCCAGTTCCAGGTGATAGCAGTCTTCTCAAAATACTCGAAGTAGCTTTCCAGATTTGCCTCATCAAATGCTGGAACTTTGTCTACCTTCACGGTGACTGACTCACTGCTGCTACTACCATTGGATTCTCTCCTATCTCTTGCTTGTAGTTCTAGTTCTCTAAGTTTGACTTCTTTCTGCATCTCTAGCTCCATCTGCTTCAGGGCTATCTCCTGCTCCATCTGCTTCATTTCCCTCTCATGTTGCCTTAGTGCTATCTCATGGCTGTCATCTCTAGCTTCCTAAGTTCTAATGGGTCTGGCATGCTTGCCAGTCCATTCCTACTCCCTGGTGTCGAACGACCCGAATTTGGAGCTATTTCTTCTCTGCTTGATTTAGACTTGCCATGTTAAAATCAAGTTCTGCCTCCTTCCCTGAATCTACAAGAATTTCCTTGTTTCTCAGACCCTCTATCAATTGTGCTCTGATGATCTCGACCCTCCCTTTTTTGATACTGATTTCAAAGTGCTCGGCAATCTGCAACAATTCTTTCTTTGTGGCTTTACTTAGGATTTGTACATCTACGTTTGTGATAAAATTCGTGACTGTGTCCATGACTTATCTTCAAACTCAGCTAAGGTTGTCCAAAATTCTAATTCTTACCTGTCATCACCTAAGCAAAAATGTCACGTCGATTGTCAGTCTGATCAATACACAATGAAATGCATGAGTTCCTTTC
>JAWQFJ010012917.1:42500-61891 GCA_034096865.1 Theodoxus fluviatilis | reverse complement strand
TTTCTATTCACAGATTTTAATCCACTGCCATATTTTGTATGCTCAACTTTACCAAAATAACAACTTGCATAGTTCTTTTACTAAATGATGGCAAATGCCAATATAATATATTCGATTTGTTGTTTAAGCATATTTTCTTGATACGAAACTATGATTATTGATTTTCGTTGTAATTGTTTTGGCTCAGAATTGTAATTATAGAGCAGATGGCGTTATTTATATATTCCATTGCGCTCTTTTGTTGTGTTTTTCACATCTTGCTTCAAAATCAGTAGTATTAATTAATGAATTGATTAGTTTTATGTAAATGAGTGCATTGATGGCCTAATTTATTCATGACAGATATGCTGATAGATTGTGATATTAATTTTCACCACGTTTCATCTTAATTATTGCACGTTTTTGTATGTGTACAGCCAAAGAACATTTTAATTGTTACCTCTCATTATTCATCAATAGGAATATTTTCCATTTCTGCAGTATAATGTAACACAAATGGCTTTTAATGCCCAGTAGTTTTTAATTTACTACAATGATCATGCATTTGAGATGGCAACATCGCCGCGATTTGTTTCATGCATTTGAGGCAGAGTGGAGCTCTATTACACCCGATGCAGTTCCCTGTTGGAGTGATGGAGTTGTGGGAAGGTAGGGTCAGTCCAGGGACAGGCAGAGGGGCGCCTGTGGAAGGCAGGGTGGTCATTTTGCCTGACTTAGTGCACAGCGATGGAAGCAGTTCCAGATGTCACTCAAAGACGGTGCTGAACAGGCAGGGCTGGAAGTCAACAGATTCAAAGCGTACGCGATCCCATTTCCTCGTTGGAGTCGTGCCTGTATTGCACACTCAAGCACTTTCATCCTGTTGGAGTGAAGAAGGGTGGCTTGATGAAATTATCCTTGCTTTCGTTTCCCCCACCTCTACCCACCACCCCCACCCCCGTTTAGTACTTACTTCATGAGATGGTTTGCCCTTCATTCACATTATACCTGATTATATTTTGGTATCTTGATATGCCCACTGGACCTCAATTGATATGTGCATTTATTTTCTTGTTTGTATACCCAGTATTAATTTCACGTGTTGATGTGCCCAAGTATTCTATTGTGTTGGTGTGCCCTATTGTTCTCTAGAGTTGGTGTGCCCAATCAATCAATCTCTTGTGTTGGTGTGCCCTATTCGTGCGCTGTGCTGTAGTGCTGTAGTGCTGCCGTGCGTTGTGCTGTAGTGCTGCCGTGCGCTGTGCTGTAGTGCTGCTGTGCTGCCATGCGCTATGCTGTAGTGCTGCCGTGCGCTGTGCTGCAGTGCGCTGTGCTGCCGTGCGCTGTGCTGTAATGCTGCCGTGCGCTGTGCTGTAGTGCGCTGTGCTGTAGTGCTGCCATGCGCTGTGCTGTAGTGCTGCTGTGCTGCCATGCGCTATGCTGTAGTGCTGCCGTGCGCTTTGCTGCCATGCGCTGTGCTGTAGTGCTGCCGTGCAATGTTCTGTGCTGCCGTGTGTAGTGCTGCCATGCGCTGTGCTGCTGTTCTGTAGTGCTGCAGTGCGCTGTGCTGTTGTGCTGCAGTGCGCTGTGTTGCTGTGCTGTCGTGCGCTGTGCTGTAGTGCTGCCTTGCGCTGTGCTGCCTTGCGCTGTGCTGCCGTGTGCTGTGCTGTAGTGCTGACGTGTGCTGTGCTGCTGTGGCGCTGTGCTGGAGTGCTGCCGTGCGCTGTGCTGTAGTGCTGCCATGTGTGTCTGCATCTTGCTTGACCCCTGTTTTTTTCTCTCTCCCCTCCCTAACCAGTCAATTGATGTAGTACTCTACGAAAGCTTTCGCCTCTTGTTGACATAGCAGTTCATGCTTTGGGGTCTGCACGCCTAGGATATGATCTCAACTTTTTGCATTTGTTGGCTTTTGCTCGACTGAATTTTACTGAAGACCATATTCACATCTCTTGTTCGTTTTCTGCGGTGTATTATTATCAATAGCAATTGGAATAGGGTCCAAGTGAGTTCTGGCTTGCGCAACGAGCGTTTCGTTGGCAGTCCCATGCTTCTACAAAGGTATCTCGATGATTAAGTGTGGCGATGACTGTGAATCGTTGTAATGTAATTGTCCCCACAAGGAATCTCGTAGAATTTATTGATGATCATTCCAACTGTCCAAATACCTTTCATTAGTGCTGTCAGTCATCCGATATTATTATTTTTAGGTATCTAAAAGTGATTATTTTTGCTCAGAATTTCAAATCGTTATGAAATTCTGAATTTTCATATTTAAGTCGTGGTCAAAATCTGCATCCAGTTTCTAAATTGTACAAATCTTGCTTTTCAAAGAACAATAATAAAGCTGTCTTTTCCAGGAAGGATATCCTATTGCAGTATTTCATGCTATGTATTCCGTAATATTGTCCCAATTTTCATAGACACTTATCAGGATTATTAGCAAACATATCCCATGCCAAAAATTTTTATATTGTCCAACTTGGGTAAAACTGCAAGCTCCTGGATAATGTCGTTCACCAGGGTCAAGAATGCCCCACTGCTGAGTCAAACTCAGACGAACGAGTACGGTGACATTTCTTTTTCATGTCGCCATTTTACACGCCTGTTTGTTCTTCTTATCAAGTTGCAGACTTTACATTGTTGCTGTTGCACTTCGCTTTGTGGTTGTGCTTTACAATTGCGTTTTTTGCTTGTTGGCTACTTTGTGCAATTAAAAGCGTTAGACATGTTGCATATTGTGGTTCATATTCAGTGTTGCTTCAAGCATTTGCCGTTGCGGGCTTGTGTGGCTGCATGGCGTGCAAGACGAAGGACAGGACGGAGCCAGAGAGGTAGGGATGCACAAGTTTGACCAGGTGAGGTGATAACAACGCTCGTGTTTACACGGCTTTCGACAGGCGAGAGCGCTCAGCGTTCAGTATCTCGGATTAATTCCTCCTCTCCCCTCCCCCTCCCTCCCACCCCCCCCCCCCCCCCCACCCCCGGCAAGTATTGATAAAATAAACACAACATGTATCACATAATGAGCCAAACTCTATTATCAACATGCTTTTGATTCATTTTGACAACAGCTAGATGACCATGCAGTAGTATTTGCAATCCAAAGAAAGGCAAACTTTGGCAAAATTAGCGTGGCGGCCCGCTAACAATAGGCACTATTGGATACCTAGGTCTAGGTTTGTGTATGTGAATCGTGTGTATGGAGCCTATCTATGAATGTGTGTGTAACTTCTAGCCGTCACGAATACACTGGTGACGAGTGCTTCATGAAGGGTCATTTCCTGAGCTGCAGGAGCGGAGAGCGGGTCAGAAGAATACTTGTGGCAGTGACAAGGGATCAAGAAGCAGTCATGTCCTTGGTCTTGATAACAGAAACGATCCGTCATCCCAGGCATTGCAGCCTAAGTCACTGCACCTCCTTACCAAACAGGCGCTTCAGGAAGTGTCTGCGCGCACCGCGAAACCTTCTCCAGCAAGTCATGCGCCGTTCTTGAGGAATCTTGGGATGTTCTGCCTCCATGCTCTGTCTCCCTGGCGAAAGAGAGAGATTTGGAAACGCTACGAAAAAGAACTTCCAGTCTGACATCAAACACATGGAACGACCTCAGTCATCAAGAACAACAGTTCTAGATGTTGGGCATTTCAATACTAAAGCACTGTCATATATCAGATAGCTCCGTGTTAAATTGTCGGTGGTACAGCTCCACCTTTGAGTAGTCATAGAGTTCCAGTATCACAGTAGGCCTATTGTCCAACAGCCCAGAGTGTTGTCAGATTTTGTCTCAGTTTTGTCGTACTTGGCCAAATAGTCCCAGCGTCCCACTCTGTGCCTCTCTCCACTTTGGAGCAAAACAAGGTACCTCTGAGGGTAGTGAGGGCACATTGTGGTGTGATCGATTTTTTAATTAAGGGGCTGAGCCTGCATCAAGTTAGAATATTCCCCCGGCGAGTGGAGATACGGCTGCTACCTGATCCTGCATCGTTTCTATCTGTCACTGTCGTCAGATGCCAGCAGAGGATTAATCGTGCGACCCGTTGATCAAGGATGAAAATCGGTTTGAGGCCCAGATATTGGTATTAAGTCGCGAAACAAAACCTTGACCTTTGTAATTGTAGTGTTCGGTCAATTAAACAGTCGCAATCATAGGAGAACTAAGCAGTGCACGCTCACTCTCAATCTCGGGTAGGGACTCGACGCGATGGCCAAAGCGATGGTCCCCGAAGAAGTTGACCAGGCGGTCGGGTCTGTCGCCGTGGTAGTCCTGGCCTGGGTTCATGAAGCGTAGGTCCACCCTCTCGCACCAGTCGCCCCACACTCGGTACCTGCCACAGACCCCCACGGCCTGGTGCTGTTTTGAGTTGCCATGCGACGTGTTTGTCTCGTGTCGTCATGTTGTTTCATGATGTGTTTTGCTGTGTTGCATCTTGTGTTGTGCTGTTTTATGTATGCTGGCCGCCTCCAACTTGCATCAGATGGGAAGACCGATCGACTTGTACATATTCTACAGGGGCTTGCATATCTCACTGCATGTATAGAATCCGGGTATGGGGTTTTTGTCATTAACGCATAGTGATTTCTGGGATTTCGGAAAAAATCCTCTAATTAAATTGTATTCATATCATTTGTGTGGGCACTGCAGCTGACATTAGACAGGGTTCCCACGATCATTAAAAACTTGGAAAAGTTGTGAAATTTGCAACAGGTTTTTTTAAGAGCGTTGGACAGTTTTGAAATGTTGGCAAAAACTGGAAAAGTTATAAAATTTCTGCATCGGCCGAATTTAATTTTAATTGTGCATATCGCAGACCTGCCAAATGCTACGCTTTAGGCGTAGTATGTTACGCTTTCGACATGCTTGCTACGCTGCTACGCTTGTCCATAAAAACTACGCTTTTCCCGTGTGCTTGAACTTTTGACCGTGACGGAGAACCCCCCCCCCCGCTTTCACGCCGCGCCGGTGCAGCTTATCACGCCGCCTTTGCAGCCTTATCTCTTCCCCCCCCCCCCCCCCGCTTTCAGGCCGCCGGTTCAGCTTATCACGCCGCCTTCACAGCCTTATCTCTTCCCCGCCCCCCCCCCCCCCCCAACCTCTGCTACGCCTATTCCTTCAATGCTACTCCAAATAGCTCTGAATGCTACTCTTTGGCATGATGGTGGGTTGGCAGGTCTGATATCGGCATGCGAGCAATCTCTTTCTGTCACATGGCGTGCAGAGTTACTTCTCTTGTCTGGGCGCAACGTCATTGAGCTGAAGATGCTAAACCAGCGTTCCGCTGTCCGTTCACGTGAACAGAGGAAGTTAGACGCTCCTAGCAGTGCGAGACAATTCTAAATTTGACCTAGAAAATGTCATAAAATTTTTTCAAAAACTCATGGAAAAGTTTCGAAATGTATTTCTAGGAAGCCTGCTGGAACCGTGCTAGATGAATGCCACGCTACAAATTACACCACACCACGGACACCAGATGCCACTAAGAACATTTCGCGGAACATCGTGGGGGGAATACTCTGAATATGGCAGTGGATACAGTACTGGACACCATATAGTGGTCTCAACACTGCGCACTACACGGATGTAGCAGTTGATTCCAGAAATGAACATTGTATAGTACCCTCGGTGGACCCTGGATGCATTCTGTGAACCCGAGTCATTGGTGACTGGGGCAATTTGAAATGAATGCGTAATAGACTTGACCCTTCGCATTACAGCATTGCGCCAAAAATAGTCCGCTCCGGATACTTTTTTTGTCCACGTTTTACAGAAATCATTCAGATGTCAAAACTTGTTTCCATTTTAACACACACATTTTATTTTATCGAATAAACGCTTGCTTTTTGCCTCAACAAGCGTAATTTATGAGTTTTGTGCAAAATAATCTCAGAACTACTTTAACGGCGTGCGTCAGGGAGCAGAGGGCTATCTCACAAGCTACTCGTGTGACCTCCATTTGAATATTCCGGATGGAATCCTTCCATCACGTGACATGAACTGTGCTAGAGACATTCGCCGGCAGGCGAAGTCTCCAGTGGACTAGAATGCCCTGGATGTTACAGAGAGCACAAGACTGAAGTCTGCAGGGTCAGTTTACTGGTATCAGCAGTGGACAATGCAATGAACACAGGTTTGCTACCTGCAAGGCTGGGAGCAGAGCTCGAAGTAGCGGCAGGGCCTGAGGCCCAACTGCACCTTGAGGACGAATTTGCTGGGCAGGCAGCCCAGACACACCGCCATCAGAGGCGCTGCCCACACCAGCTCCAGTCCGGGTAGCCCTGGCTCGTCGTCGTCGTCCTCGCCCTCGTCCTCCTCAACCTCCCACTCCTTCGGCGTCAGCACCTCTCTCTCCGCCATGACAACGTGATCGGGCGTCAGAGCCAGGTGCACCAGCCGCATACCTTGGGCCCAGCTATAGCAAGTAGGTATGATTCAGTACAGCTACAGCAAGTAGGTATGATTCAGTACAGCTACAGCAAGAAGGTATGATTTAGTTGTATCAGTAAAACCAAGTAGTTATCAGCACAGCTACAGCAAGTAGGTATGATTCAGTACAGCTACAGCAAGTAGGTATGATTCAGTACAGCTACAGCAAGAAGGTATGATTCAGTACAGCTACAGCAAGAAGGTATGATTCAGTACAGCTACAGCAAGTAGGTATGATTCAGTACAGCTATAGCAAGAAGGTATGATTCAGTACAGCTACAGCAAGTAGGTATGATTCAGTACAGCTACAGCAAGAAGGTATGATTCAGTACAGCTACAGCAAGTAGGTATGATTCAGTACAGCTACAGCAAGAAGGTATGATTCAGAACAGCTACAACAAGTAGGTATGATTCAGTACAGCTACAGCAAGTAGGTATGATTCAGTACAGCTACAGCAAGTAGGTATGATTCAGTACAGCTACATCAAGTAGGTATGATTCAGTACAGCTACAGCAAGAAGGTATGATTCAGTACAGCTACAGCAAGTAGGTATGATTCAGTACAGCTACAGCAAGAAGGTATGATTCAGTACAGCTACAGCAAGAAGGTATGATTCAGTACAGCTACAGCAAGAAGGTATGATTCAGTACAGCTACAGCAAGAAGGTATGATTCAGTACAGGTACAGCTACAGCAAGAAGGTATGATTCAGTACAGCTACAGCAAGAAGGTATGATTCAGTACAGGTACAGCTACAGCAAGAAGGTATGATTCAGTACAGCTACAGCAAGAAGGTATGATTCAGTACAGGTACAGGAAGAAGGTTTGATTCAGTACAGCTACAGCAAGAAGGTATGATTCAGTACAGCTACAGCAAGAAGGTATGATTCAGTACAGCTACAGCAAGTAGGTATGATTCAGTACAGCTACAGCAAGTAGGTATGATTCAGTACAGCTACAGCAAGTAGGTATGATTCAGTACAGCTACAGCAAGAAGGTATGATTCAGTACAGCTACAGCAAGTAGGTATGATTCAGTACAGCTACAGCAAGTAGGTATGATTCAGTACAGCTACAGCAAGTAGGTATGATTCAGTACAGCTACAGCAAGAAGGTGTGAAAAGGTATGATTCAGTACAGCTACAGCAAGTAGGTATGATTCAGTACAGCTACAGCAAGAAGGTACGATTCAGTACAGCTACAGCAAGAAGGTATGATTCAGTACAGCTACAGCAAGAAGGTATGATTTAGTTGTATCAGTAAAACCAAGTAGTTATCAGCACAGCTACAGCAAGTAGGTATGATTCAGTACAGCTACAGCAAGAAGGTATGATTCAGTACAGCTACAGCAAGTAGGTATAATTCAGTACAGCTACAGCAAGTAGGTATGATTCAGTACAGCTACAGCAAGTAGGTATGATTCAGTACAGCTACAGCCATAAGGTATGATTCAGTACAGCTACAGCAAGAAGGTATGATTTAGTACAGCTACAGCAAGTAGGTATGATTCAGTACAGCTACAGCAAGTAGGTATGATTCAGTACAGCTACAGCAAGAAGGTATGATTCAGTACAGCTACAGCAAGTAGGTATGATTCAGTACAACTACAGCAAGTAGGTATGATTCAGTACAGCTACAGCAAGTAGGTATGATTCAGTACAGCTACAGCAAGAAGGTATGATTCAGTACAGCTACAGCAAGTAGGTATGATTCAGTACAACTACAGCAAGTAGGTATGATTCAGTACAGCTACAGCAAGTAGGTATGATTCAGTACAGCTACAGCAAGTAGGTATGATTCAGTACAGCTACAGCAAGAAGGTATGATTCAGTACAGCTACAGCAAGTAGGTATGATTCAGTACAGCTACAGCAAGTAGGTATGATTCAGTACAGCTACAGCAAGTAGCTCTCAGTACAGCTACAGCAAGTAGGTATGATTCAGTACAGCTACAGCAAGTAGGTATGATTCAGTACAGCTACAGCAAGTAGGTATGATTCAGTACAGCTACAGCAAGTAGGTATGATTTAGTACAGCTACAGCAAGTAGGTATGATTCAGTACAGCTACAGCAAGTAGGTATGATTCAGTACAGCTACAGCAAGAAGGTATGATTCAGTACAGCTACAGCAAGTAGGTATGATTCAGTACAACTACAGCAAGTAGGTATGATTCAGTACAGCTACAGCAAGTAGGTATGATTCAGTACAGCTACAGCAAGAAGGTATGATTCAGTACAGCTACAGCAAGTAGGTATGATTCAGTACAACTACAGCAAGTAGGTATGATTCAGTACAGCTACAGCAAGTAGGTATGATTCAGTACAGCTACAGCAAGAAGGTATGATTCAGTACAGCTACAGCAAGTAGGTATGATTCAGTACAGCTACAGCAAGTAGGTATGATTCAGTACAGCTATGAGGAACAAGTAGTTCACAGTACTGCTACAAAAAGCAAATAGTTCTCAGGACAGTTTTTGGCAAGCTAATAGTTCTATCATTACAACTACAGCAAGTAAGTAGTTCTCTCAGTACAACTACAATAAGCAAGAAGTTCACAGTTCTACTACAGGAAGCAAGTAACTCTCAGTACAGACACAGCTAACGAGTAGTTTTCTCATCACAGCCACAGCAAGCAAGTGGTTCTTTCAGTACAGCTACAGCAAATCTCTCTCAGCCAAGCTACAAGTAAATTTTTTTCATTGTACAGCTACAGCCAGCAATTAGATGCCATAGTTCTGCTATAGCAAGTGGTTCTCATTGTACACTACAGCAAATACTGTACATGTAGAAACAGTTCTCAGTACAGATACAAAGTGCAAGTAGTTCTCACAGCACATTTCCAGCAATCGGGTAGCTCACAGTAGCGTCACAATCAGCAAATAGTTCTCTCGGTACACCTACTGCCAACCAATAACTCTTACACTGCATCTACAGCAGGTAGGTGGTTCTGTTGGTACAGCTACAACAAGCACACATTTTTCTCAGCACAACCACAGCAAGTTCCTCTCAGTACAGCTACAACTAGAAGTACTATCTGTTCAGCTACAGCAAGCATGCAACTCTCAGTACAGTTGCAATAAGCAATTAGTTTTCTCGGTACAGTGAGAGCAAGTAGGTATAGAATAATCTGGGTACGTCTTTGGCAAGCAAGTAGTTCTCTCAGAACTGCTACGGAAACTCTCATTTACAGCTACAAGAAACAAGTAATGTTCTTAGTACAGCTACAACAAGCAAGCAGTTCTCTCAGTACAACTACAGGAAATTGTTCGCAGAATAGCTACTGCAAGCAAATAATCCTCAGAATAGCTGCGGGAGATAGCTGTCTCAGTGCGGCTACCACAAAACAATTATCCTTTCACCTCAGCCACAGACACACTGACTCAGTGTCGCAACGTAACACACACACACTTCTGCTTTATATTTTTTGTTCGACCGTTCGTCCACCTGTAGCTGTCCATCTTAACTTTCGTTGCGCGCGCGCGTGTGTGCATATGTGTGTGTGTGTGTGTGTGTGTGTGTGTGTGTGTGTGTGTGTGTGTGTGTGTGTATTTAAGAGCCCCTTTCCCCTTCCTCTCTCTGACTGCCTTCTGTCTGTATCTGTCTGTCTGTCTGTCTGTCTCGTTCTCTCTCTCTCTCTCTCTCTCTCTCTCTCTCTCTCTCTCTCTCTCTCTCTCTCTCTCTCTGCCTACTTGCCGATCTCCACGAAGCTGCCTTCCACCAGCACGATGTCCTGCAGGGCGGAGTACTGGGGTTGCAGCAGGAGTCTTTGCATCACGCCTCGTCCGTAGATGGCACCAGGGCGACTGCAGACATCATCGTAATGATGATGTTGATGATGATGATGATGATGATGATGATGATGATGATGATGATGATGATGATGATGATGGTGGTGGTGATGGCGATGACGACGACGACGATGATAATAATGGTGATTATGATGGTGGTGGTGACGACAACGACGACGATAATGGTGATGATGATGAACGATGTTTTACAGTCCATGTGTTATTGTAGGCTATGGAAGACCATTGACCACGGAAATCGTTAGAGCTATCTAAAGTTAACGCGTCAAGTCTTGAAATCTCTAGTTATAGTTATACGCCTTTTGTGAATCACCTAGGAAGACACGATGTGTTTTTTTTATAACCCCCAACCCATGAGGCCACTGCAGGCAGGAGAAACGGAGAAGATCGGACAGACACTGCCTTCCAGGGCAAACTTGGGTTTGGACGATACAATCATCAAGATTACTTAGGTGTCGGACTGGACATGGCACACAGGCTGCTCATGATTCTGACGATTACACATGCTGACCATTGGGCCGAGCTAACAGGCCAGGGCCGGACCCAGGGGGGGGGGGGGGGGGGGGGGGTTCCAGGGGTTCCGGAACACCCCCCCCTAGAAAAAGCATGTACCTTGGTTTGAGTTTGTTTTTTTAATATATTTTTTGTGAGTGTCTCCAAAAACAATGCTGCTCTTACCCCTCAAAACAAGGCCCAGAATGCACCACAGTGCACAGATTTTAACCGTTTTTCACAAATTTTCCGGGGGGGGGGGGGGGGGGGGCCATGCCCCCGGACCCCCCTAGTTTGCGCGCCTGCTTCGCAGGCCCGCGCTCGTGGCTTCGCCACTTCGCTGATTTGTCCCCCCAACCAAAAAGGAACCCCCCCCTCACAACTCATTTGGTCCGGCCCTAGCTGCAGGCTGACTGCTGACAACACTGTTTTGGCTGCACTAAATTACCTGCTGTACTGACAGTGGTGTATCAACTGTGCTCCCTCTATCCACTGCATTGACTGCAGTGACTTTACTGACAGTGCTGACAACAGCACTGATTCAAATGACTGGACTGACTGCAGTGACTGTACTGGCAGTACTGACAGCACTGACTCAACTGGCAGTTCTGACTGCAGGGACTGTGCTGACAGTGCTGACAGCACTGACTGTATTAACTGCATTGACTGCACTGACAGTACTGATGACAGCACTGACTCAACCGGCTTATCTGACTCCAGTGACTGTGCTGACAGTGCTGACAGCACTGACTCAACTGACTGTATTGACTGCACTGACAGTACTGATGACAGCACTGACTCAACTGGCTTATCTGACTCCAGTGACTGTGCTGACAGTGCTGACAGCACTGACTCAACTGACTGATGTGACTGTACTGACAGTGCTGTTAGCACTGATAACTGACTGTACTGACTGATGTGACTGTACTGACAGTGCTGTTAGCACTGATAACTGACTGTACTGACTGATGTGACTGTACTGACAGTGGTGTTAGCACTGATAACTGACTGAACTGATTGCAATGACTGTACTGATAGTGCTGACGACAGCACTTACTCAACTGACTGCAGTGACTGTGCGGACAGTGCTGACAGCAGTGACTCAACTTACTGCACTGACTGCAATGATTGTACTGACAATAGGCAATCATAGAGCGTCCTCCACCAACTTGGCTTTGGACTAATTGGTGGGTAAATGAGCACCCACCCACCCCCCGCTAGCTAAAAATAGTTTGGACCCCCCCCCCCCCGCTTGCAAAAAAAGTTTGGAAACCCCCCCCCCTCCCCCCCCCCCCCCGATTGCTAAAAAAAGTTTGGAAATCTTCCCACCACCACCACCCCCGCTTGTTAAAAAAAGTTTGGAAAGTTCCCCCCCCCCCCCCGCTTGCTAAAAAAAGATTGGAAACACCGCCCCCCCCCCCCCCCCGCTTGCTAAAAAAATTTGGAACCCCCCCCCCCCGCTAGCTAAAAATAGTTTGGAACCCCCTCCCCCCCTTGCTAAAAAAAGCTTGGAAACCCCCCCCCCCTCCACCCCCCGCAACGGTAAAAAAAGTTTGGAAATCCTCCCCCCCCCCCCGCTTGTTAAAGTTTGGAAAGTTCCCCCCCCCCCCCTTGCTAAAGAAAGATTGGAAAGCCCCCCCCCCCACCCTCCGCTTGCTAAAAAAAGTTTGGAAACCCCCCCCCCCCCCGCTAGCTAAAACTAGTTTGGAAACCCCCCCCCCACCCCCCCCCGCTTGTTAAAATAAGATTGGAAACCCGCCCCTCCCCCCCCCCCCGCTTGCTAAAAAAGCCCCCCCCCCCCCCCCGCTTGCTAAAGAAAGATTGGCACCCCCCCCCCCCCCCCCCCCGCAGATTCCTGACCAGGCAGCAATGGACCTCTACTCTGACCCATTCGTTTACAGCAAAGAAATTCGTCTGCTGTTCTATTCGACATAACAGATACACTTTCTTGTGTTGCGCGCGCACCCTCATTTACCCACCAATTAGTCCAAAGCCAAGGTGGATGACGCTCTATGATTGACTAATGCTGATGGCATTGGCTGAACTGACTGTCCTAATTGCAGTGACTGCCGACGGCATGAACTCAACTGACTGTAGTGACTGCACCCAATACTATAATAGACTGTAGTGACTGTCTTCATTATGGCGGTTCAACGACAACGACACAGATGATAGAAGGTAAAATGTTCAGTGTCAGATTCTTCAAGTTCGGTAAAAGTTTACCTTCGTTTCTGAATTAAAGAAATTTAAGCATAAGCGCATCAGCGGTCAGTGTTCGTTGAAGTTAACATCTTCCATTGTGCAGTGTGGTCAACAGTCGACTGTACAGCTTGAGTGCAATGACCCCAGGCAAACATCTGCGTTGATTAGCATATCCCTCCAAAACAGTATGTGGTCTTGCTCTCCCTATCGGTATTTGAGACCGGTTATTGAAGTTTGAGAGCTTTTAAGTACTGTAGTCTATCTAAGGTCTCGGTTTTTTAAACAATGTTTATTACAATGATGGTTTTCAACCATTACGCGTGTTAAAAAGTCTTCACTTAAAAGTCATCTTTCCAAAGGTTATATGACAAGTATCGAGAGAAAAAAGCAAATACAAAATCAACTCCTGAAAGTTGAGAATAAAAATTAAAATGAGCATCTTTGAATCTTTAAAAATCACAGCCTTAGAATTTTTGCAAAGCATCTTAATGATTTGTGGAGCCATTCCTTCAACGTGCAATTTGGGGCCTCTCCACCTGCACAGGTACACGCTGCATGGTCAGCCTGCTCTGCTGCTGTCCACCTTCTGTTTAGGATGACTTGACTGCTCTCTATTATATAACCACCTTCACTGTGCTCAGTGTGCTGACTGTACTAACTCCAGTGACTGCACTGTACTGACTGTAAAGAATACACTCAATGTAGTTTCTAGGATGACTGTGCTGAATGTGTTCACTCCACTAACTGTAATGTGCTGATTGTAAAGAATGTACTCAATGTACTAACTACAATGACTGTGCTTAATGTGTTTACTCCACTAACTGTACTGTGCTGATTGTAAAGAATGTACTCAATGTACTAACTACAATCATGACTGTGCTGAATGCGTTCACTCTACTAACTGTACTGTCCTGACTATGAGGAATGTACTTAATATAGTATATACGGTGACTGTGCTTAATATGCCCACTGCACTAACTGCACTGTACTGATTGTAAAGAATGTATTCAATGTACTAACTGTGGTGGCTGTGAATGTAGTCACTGTATTAGCTGTACTGACTATATTTTTCTGATTGTAATGAATGCATTCCATGTACTGACTACGGTTACTGTGCGGTACTGATTGTAATGAATGCACTCAATGGACTAACAACGTTGACTGTTGAATATACTCTCGGTGCTAATTATAGTGACTGTACTGTGCTCACTGTGCAGATTGTACTCAATGTACTAAGAGTAGTGACTGCACTGTTCTTTCCCAACAGAGCAGAATGTAGTCAATGCACTGCTTGCGGTAACTGTACTGTTCTGACTGTGGAACGTGCTCAGTATACTAACTGCTATGACTGGACTGTGCTGAATGCATCCTACTTAGTGTAAAGACTGTAGACACTGTACTGTGTGGTGTACCCACTCTTGTGACTGTACTATACTGACTGTTCTGGTTACACTGAACTTTATGACTGTGCTGAATGAAGTGGGTGTTCAGTACTCACTAGCGGGGAGCTGGAGGCGGGGCTGGGATTTGCACTGACTCCTCACGTCGGGGAATGCACTGTGACACTGCCGCCAGCTTCATGGGGGACACACACTGGACAGGAAGAGAGACACAGGGGTTAGAGTGGTTGGGGTATAAGGGTGGAATGGGACAGAGACAGAGGGGGTAGGGGTGGAGGGATATGACTGGAGAGGGACACAGACAGAGGGGGTAGGGGTGGAGGGACAACACTGGAGAGGGACACAGATGGAGGGGGTAGAGGTGGAGGGATATGACTGGAGAGGGACACAGACAGAGGGGTAGGGGTGGAGGGATATGACTGGAGAGGGACACAGACAGAGGGGGTAGGGGTGGAGGGACAACACTGGAGAGGGACACAGATAGAGGGGGTAGAGGTGGAGGGATATGACTGGAGAGGGACACAGACAGAGGGGGTAGGGGTGGAGGGATATGACTGGAGAGGGACACAGACAGAGGGGGTAGGGGTGGAGGGACAAGACTGGAGAGGGACACAGACAGAGGGGGTAGGGGTGGAGGGACAAGACTGGAAAGGGACACAGACAGAGGGGGTAGGGGTGGAGGGATATGACTGGAGAGGGACACAGACAGAGGGGTGGAAGGATATGACTGGAGAGGGACACAGACAGAGGGGGTAGGGGTGGAGGGACAAGACTGGAGAGGGACACAGACAGAGGGGGTAGGGGTGGAGGGATATGACTGGAGAGGGACACAGACAGAGGGGGTAGGGGTGGAGGGACAAGACTGGAGAGGGACACAGACAGAGGGGGTAGGGGTGGAGGGATATGACTGGAGAGGGATACAGACAGAGGGGGTAGGGGTGGAGGGACAAGACTGGAGAGGGACACAGTCAGAGGGGGTAGGGGTGGAGGGACAAGACTGGAGAGGGACACAGACAGAGGGGGTAGGGGTGGAGGGATATGACTGGAGAGGGACACAGACAGAGGGGGTAGAGGTGGAGGGATATGACTGGAGAGGGACACAGACAGAGGGGGTAGAGGTGGAGGGATAAGTCTTTACAGAGACACAGAGGGGGTAGATGTGGAGGACTAGAGAGGGGCAGAACTGAGGGAGTATGGGTGGAGGGATAAGACTGGACAGAAACGGAGACAGAGGGGGTAAGGGTGGGTGTAAAAGACTAGAGAGAGAGAGAGAGAGAGAAAGAGAGAGAGAGAGAGAGAGAGAGAGAGAGAGAGAGAGAGAGAGAGAGAGAGAGAGAGAGACGGGGATGGATGGGTGGGTGGGTGTTGGAGGGATAAGACTGGAGAGGGACAGAGACAGAGGGGTAGATGTGGAGGGACAAAACAGGAGAAGGACAGAGTAGGAGGGGGTAGAGGAGGCAGGATGGCACTTTGAAAAAGTGCAGATCTCACGTCCTGGTAGAAGCGTAAAAGACTAGGACAGTTTCTGATTGGAGCCCAGGAACAGGGACCCCTGACAGTAGAGAGCGGTCGTCAAACAAGCAATCCACACAAAAACACAACTGAGTTCTTGTCCGAAGCAGGGACTGGTGAAAGCCACGAGGGACAAGACAATGGTGACAGAGACACCTAGGCCGGGCCACGCAGGTTCCAGAGCTGCACGCTGAAGGAAGGAACCCTGAATGACGTCACCGCTTCCTGCCTGGAGCGTCGGCATCGATTGCTTCTGTGATGTCACTTCCTGTTGGCCGCTTACAGCTAAATAAGCTGCATTTGTACGTTTGTGATTTTCATCCATTTTTAAATGTCTAGCCTTTGTCTCCACCTTTTTTCCGTTGTGCGTTGTGACATTTCGAAGGACGATAGCGTAGTGAGCTGAGCGGGCTTACCCCCTGTCATGCGTCCGATTGGACCACGTGATCTTGTGTTGAGAATGTGAGAATCTCCGTTCGTCACAGATACTGTTGTCGCTAATGTGTGTTTAAAGTGCAACACTTTTCTCGATTTAATTTGCAGTATTGTTACATTTTGTCGGATTTCTATTACGTAGATCTATTAGTCCGAACTCTGTTACGACAACCAAATAAAATTAATCTTAAAAAATGTCGAAAGGCAACAATGACAACCAATTTCGTCATGCACATGTGCCCTTGCATTGTGCTGTTAAGCATGAGGATAAAAAAATTTTCCCCGTCCAATTATGTGAACGTTAAAGCAATGCTTATAATGATAAGTTATCCAATTAACGGATATTTCGCAACTCTGTATACCTGCAAATTTACGTTTCCTCACGAATTGACACCTGGCATGGGGCGCGTTTGATTGGCCCAAAATCTCGAGAGAATTGCGAGGGTTAGGCGTTGCCTACGTTCCTCGCTCATAAGGACGTACTCGCCGTGACGGAGCTCCCTCAATTGGTGTGTTCTATGAAGTGAAAAACTGACGTGATATCTGGATCGTCAGTTATTTCGTCTATCGGCAACTTCTTCACCGACTCTGGCGCCAGGACGCAGCCATGTTCTTCCGCCTTGTGAGATGATTGGCCGTTTTTCTAGCTGTAGGAGCGTCTCACTCGCACTCGACTAGCCATTCAGGAAGAATCGTGATATTTTGGGCCCAATAAACGGGTTCATGCTGACGATGCATCCCTGACGATTAGTGGAATGACGAAGCATTAGGTCGTTCATGGGCGCGTTTGTTAGGCAAGTGGTTCGCCTCGATGGCTAGTCGAGGGCGAGTGAGACGCACCTATGGCTAATGAGCGAGAAACGTAGGCAACACATAGCCCTCGAGATTCTACGCCTAACAAACGCGCCGCATGCTAGCGCTATCGAGAGAGGTTGTGCCTATAGGCCAAAATAGCTGCCTTCGGGGAAAGGAAGAAAGTCGCCATCACAAATAACTATGCGCTGTGGCACACATTTCGACCTGTGATTATTACCCAGCCTTTGCGAGAAGTCACAAGAGGTTAGACTGATATTATTTTCTTTTTTTAAAGAAATAATTACCGGGCAAGATGTGAGCAAAAATTTCTACTAAAGACGTCAACTTTGTTTTTAAGGGAGGCAATTCTATATCTTACATTAACCTTTTGTTTGTTGTGTAACCTCCCTTGATCTGTCGTTTTGACATACTTTTTTTAATTAAAGCGGTGCCGAGCCTCAATACGCAGCTGCAGTTTCACATTTTTTTACCAGCTTCCACAAGAAACGACCAACTGCAGCTGCTGGTTCACTCTTTTGGTTGAGAAGCGCAATCCGCGACGATGAGAAGGCATCGCGGCAGCCATCTTGGCTAGCGCTCGGTCATGACGAGTCGTTCAAGAGTGCACTGTGGGGCTCGCCTAGCGCTCGATGGAGCGCCAGGTCGTCTTGAATGACCTCCATTAAACGATGCAAGAACTTACCTTAATCGTCTTTGCTCGAAAGTGCGAATGCTAACGGACTAAAAAAAACCGGTAATTTGACATGAATAGTAGGGAGGTGTAGGTGCAATGAAACGTAAGCTTTCTTCTACTAGTCTTCGCATTTGCGCTTTTATTATGCATAAACTGCAGGTCAGAGAGTATATCGAACTGGAAAAGCTAGCTTACTACGCGAACAGCTTACTACACCACATAACGTCTAAAGTAAGTCTTGCTCACGAGGAGTCTTCCTTCTTCTCTTGCATACGGACCCTGAGGAAGGAGTTTCCTTTCCGAAAGCTAGCCTCTGTTTGCAATTTCGTCGTCAGATTCGTAAGTCACCCTTCTCTCTTTTGTTTTTTGTTTCTTTTTTCTTTCTTTTTTTCGCGCGCGCGCGCGCGCGTGTGTGTGTGGTTAATTGTTATTTGAATATTCTTCAGATTGTTTCAAGGGTGTGCGGGGGTGGGAGGTAGGGAGGGCGTGGAGCGGAAGGACGAAAGGAGGAAGGGTGGGAATGGGTGAGGGGATGTTTGAGAGAGTAGGGGGATAGGGGGTGGGGGTGGGGGTGAAAGGAGGGGGCGATTCTGCCCTCCCTGGACTGTGACCTGCCTGAGTCAGGGCATGCCTGCAATGCCCACTCACCCTGACACGCACTGTCTCTGCCTGGATCACGACCTCTCTGACCACATCCATTTGAGCAACACCGGTATTTTGCGCTTATTGCAGCCCTGCGGTCTTCTCCTGATGCTGTCAGAGTGCTTCCGTGACCTTGTGTTCTTTGCAATCATAGATCTTACAGAGGAACAATAATACAAACTATTAACAAAATTGTCAATAATTTATTCCTTCTCCTCCTCCCTCTATTCCTCCTCCTCCCTCTATTCTTCCTCTTCCCTCTACTCCTTCTCCTCTCTCTATTCCTCCTCTTCCTGCCTCTATTCCTCCTTCTTCCTCTATTCCTCCTCTTCCCTCTATTCCTCCTCCTCTCTCTATTCCTCCTTCTCCCTTTAGTCCTCTTCCTCCCACTATTCCTCTTCCAATATTCCTCTTCCTCCCACTATTCCTCCTCCTCCCTCTATTCCTCAGCCTCCCTCTATTCCTCAGCCTCCCTCTATTCCTCCTCCTATTCCTCAGCTTCCCTCTATTCCTCCTCCTTCCTCTATTCCTCTTCCTCCCACTATTCTTCCTAGATCTCCTCCCGAAATTCCTCCTTCCTCCTTCTAATCCTCGTCCTCCCTCTATTCCTCTTCATTCCTCTAATCCTCCTCCTCCCTCTATTCCTCTTAATTCCCCTAATGCTCCTCCTCCCTCTATTCCTCCACCTCTCTCTATTCCTCCTTTTCCCTTTGCTCCTCTTCCTCCCAAAAGTCTTTCTCCCCTCTCTATTCCTCCTCCTCCCGCTTTTTCTTCTCCTCCGTCTATTCATCTAGGCATTTACGCACTCACTCTTGTCCTGTCTCACATCCTATTAAATTATGTCAACTTGTCTCAAGCACAATTTCACATGTCTATTACTTGCACAGTGCGGAGCTCAGGCACAGCACGTCCGTCCTCGTCGGTCGCTACATGAGGGAGGGAGAGAGAGAGAGAGAGAGAGAGAGAGAGAGAGAGAAAGAGAGAGGAGGGAGAGAGGGAGAGAGAGAGAGAGAGAGA
>JAWQFJ010012917.1:7500-40000 GCA_034096865.1 Theodoxus fluviatilis | reverse complement strand
GGGTACCCCTACTATCACAGAGACAAAGAAAAGCTGGAAAATATAAAACAATACATGAGAAAAGAAGAAACGCTGCAATCATACTTGTAGATGACTGAATAAAAAGTGTGAAAGAAAATTATTCAAACGAACACTTTGCTTTTTAAATGCGAAACCTCTGTGAGCTTCAGGAGGATTGTGCCCTGGATTCCCATAGTATGGCTGCCCCTTCGTTTGGTTGAGGGTCCTGAAGTCCTCAGGACTTCTGGTTCTCTTCCCTTCATATATGTACTCAAGTATTTCCATGTTTTAAAAAGTAACTGGTCCGCCCCGCAGACGACACAGCTGTCATGGGACGCGGCCACGTGGTCCTGATAAGAGATAAGCGAGAGTAGACCTCGTCTCAGTACAGTGGCACGCCACACCTACACACGTAGCAACGCGTCGGCACCGCTATTGGCAGCCCTCCAATCTATCTGAAACCGACGAGGACATTGCATTCCTCTGCCCCAACAATGAGCACTGGCGCATCCTGGGTGGCGCTGATGGCCGTGGCGTATGCCGCGATGACCCTGCTGGTGGTGAAGGCCGGGACACCTGAAGTAGTACAGACCAAGTACGGCCAGGTGCGTGGATTCAGGGAGGACTACGGCACCAACGGCAGCTATGTACTCCACTTCCTGGGCATTCCCTATGCACTGCCCCCCACAGGTGAGTGTTTCGACCCTCGCAAGTACGTCTTGTTCCCCGAAAGATGAATGTTCTTATCGTAAAGGTGATGATTTCACCCTCATGAATGAGTGTTCTACCCTTCAAAAAGGTTTCTACACACGAAACACACTAAGGTGAGTGTTCTATCCCCCACCCTATAGGCTAACGCTCTACCCCCCCCCCCCTCCCTCTCCCCCGTGAGTGGTCAAGAGACTTGTTCAGGAGGCGCAGCGATGCAAAGCGCTGCACGTGTTTCACTCCTGAACAGCAATTTTGGGGCGTGATTCACTCAGCGCTGAGCAGCGCTGTGCATCACAGATCCGAGGTGATTCACACGATTTTCAAAATGGCGTCTTCGATCCCGCACTGGCCGTCGATGCGTAAAATAACCCTTACAAACATCATTTTGGGACTGGAACGGGCTTTATTTGCCCCAAGCGCTCTGTATGATCGAGTAATGGCAAGTAAGGATGACACAGTAGTGGACTTTATTCATGCAGAATACATTTAAACGTGCATAAACGATGTCTGTGGCAAAGAAAACACTTTCTTAGCTTCTAGCAACACAACATGGGGCGCAGAAGATTTACCTCCCCTTTAACAAGTGAAGTGCTGCACTAAATCTGTAGGTGTTCACGAGGTACAAAGAGCGCTCAACTGCCAACATGAAGCGTTCATGCATCGCTTCGTACTCCTGAACAAGCCTTTTGTGGTCGTTTTATCCCAACAGGTGGCTTTTGTACCTACCTGCCTATCTAGTAAGTGTTGGGGCTCTCGAGTGATTATTCTCTCCCTCTTAAACCCCTCCTCCCACCCCTCTTCCACAGTTCCCCGACCATAATATTTTGAAGAGAGAATGATAAATTTCATGTCACAAATTTCCCAACATTTGATCACCCTGTGATTAAATTGTCATAAGAAATAATAATATCAGGATGAAATGCCGCACCACAGGAGCAAAACAAGGACATGCAGATAAGACATGCCACTCCTTGAAAAGGACCGTGAAAACACCAAACAAATCGATTGTTCTATTCAGAAATTTCCCATGTTATCTTGTGAGCATTTCACTGGGACACAAATGTATCGGTGGACATTCACTTACTGACACAGAAAGTAACTCATTATTGAGGTATGGCTCTTTAGATATGATTGATATCGAAACAAAAAGACCCGTTCATATTCCAGTCTGTACCTATCGGAGGAATGCAACCGTTCCGTTCCATCGCAGAAGGTGCAGTGAAGCTAGCCGACTCTTTGCGGTCGAAAATCAAAGCCGGCTTGAAGTGTGGCCGTTGAGTGGAGGGGGGTGGGGGATCTCAAAAGTATCTTAGTCAAGTGACTCCGAACTAAAATACGACCTCGCAGCACATAGTGAGTCGCATGGGGCCTCATGCGAAATTGAGCTACAGTCCATTGCAGTGGGCAGAAGACCTGGTTGTCGATTTTGATATCTTCACAAAACACTGATCTGTGGTCATTTTCCTTAAATTGTTCCTAAAAATCTATGTTGACATGAATCATATGAAATGGTTTTAATGCATTCAGATGAGAGTGGTGCGTCGATAGTTGCAAAACGATGAGCACAATTGTCGTAACTGAACTGAGCTCTCACAGATTCAAATGTTGATTCCCAAAGATATTCAAATCAATTGTGTATAATATTGCACCAAATCATCTGATTCGAAAGCAGTTTTCGAAGTCTTCAAGAGCACGACTTTTCCTTTTTTAAATGCTGCCTGAGTCAAAATCGACGGAGGTCACGATGCGACACATTGCGTGGCGCGGAGTCACATACAATACGTATGCACTTCGTCGTGCTGGTGTTCGAGCACATTCAGTTGCCAGGTCGGTTCAAGGGCGGGAAATTTTGTTGTACGCGAGGTAATTCCACACGTTCCACATTGACACTCGCAGCGTGCTTCATTGTGGCAGTGGTTCGCAGAAATGGATTGAAAGCATCAGTTGTGCTCTGGGATTGGAAGGTATTTTCTCGTGTGGATAGCGTCAGTGTGGACCGTGTAAGGTTGCCTCGTGTACAAGAAGCTTTTAGGCCGTATTGCACGAGGCGATTCCACACGTTCCACACTAACGCTCTCCAGCGTGCTTCATCGTGGCAGCAAATCGCGGTTCGGAATAGTGGAGCAAGAGCATCAATGGTGCTCTGCGACAGGGAGATATTCTGTCATGTGGCTAGCGTCTGTGGAACGTGTGGCTAGCGTCTGTGTGGAACGTGTGGCTAGCGTCTGTGTGGAACGGCTGAAATCACCTCGTGTACAGCGGGCTTACCTGCTTGCAGGTGACAGGCGCTTTCGGCCCCCTCAGGACCCTTCCCCCTGGAGCGGTGTGCGTGACGCCACCAGGTGGAGTGACGGCTGCCCGCAGGTGCCCTACCTTGAAGACAAGAACTTCACCTTCAGTGAGGACTGCCTGTACGTGAACGTGTATGCACCCAAGGTACGCTGGCTGCCCGCCTTCTTTCCTCATGCCACGTGTGGGGCTGGGTGGCCGAGTGGGTAGCACGCTTGATCTTCATTCGCATGCGGCTAGTGGGTGCGGCGTTCGAAGTTAAGCGGTTTCCGGAGCTGCATTCTTGAGCAAGATGCTTAATGCTTGTCCCCACCCAGGAGTAAAACTGGGTGTTTGAGAGAGACTTGATTACGTATTGTAGCGCAATTAACCCTTGTATGCAGCAATGAGAAAGCATCGGGTTGGAATCTTCCCCGGGAAGTGAAGATGGTGCTCGTACCTGACTGTGTGTGTCCTAAATATTTGTCACAGTTTGTTGTCAGGTGCCAGCAAAGAGTTGATCACGCAGCCCAGACATGGGTCATGAGTCGCTATATGAGACGACAAAGTTACGTTTTTTAAACTTTTAGCTTGTTTTATGTAGTCAGCATGAATACTTTGATTCCATAGACGTTCGTGAATAGTGAGCAGTGGACTGAATCATTTAGGAGAATAGCGTCAACAGCGTTTATGTGTACGATGAGCTGTCTCTTTAACATTACCTACACTATATCTTCAGCTTGTACAACAATACGAATATGAATGTGTATTCCAAGTCTTCGTTTCCAATTCTACCGTCTTTTTTGTGAGGTTGTATTCCAAGAAGTGATCATTTATAATGAACACAGAGAAGACTCCATTCTTTGCAAGAATCGCATACAGCCTGTGCTACCCTGATACCTCACTCATCAGCTGGAGTGCTGTGGTCTTCGTGCTTTCGAGGCCTGCTCCAGTAGCACTCGCACAGCCGGCCCCAAGCACCACATGTGCCAGAGGCAGGTATCTTGTAGTTCAAATTGCGGAAGACACCTCTCCCATGATGTCCGTGTGTGTTTCTTCCAAATCCTAAAGGATGCAGCTTTCGCAGCATCTTGCAGCTTCTTCAACTCCGGCATCTGCTTGTCAAGCTTGCGCGCCCGGATTTTGAAGCAATCCAACCATGAACCTGCTGACTATGCCTCTGCATGCGACTTCGAAAGGGCGAGCAATATACATGCATATTGCGAGAGAGAAAACCCTACTTGAAACACACACACAGACACGCATGCACGCACGCAAACACACGCACATGCACGCACGCAGACATAGACACACGCACATCATCCTTACACAAACTCATTTTCTCCTCTCATGCTGTCAATATGTCCCTCTCATTACTAACTATAATTGAGCAGGCTGCTTCGTAGTTCCCTTCGAGATGCTGCAGAACCCTTTGTAATCTTCGATACTTGCACACATAGAAGGTGTGTATGAGGAGAGCAGCTGTGATATGTGAGACTTGAGAGAAGATCATCAAAGTTTTAAGTCTTTCTCGGCTTTGTAAGGCCAACGATCACGTAAATCGCTAGTGCAAGTCGTCTTGATTTTACTAAGTAGTCGCCTTCTACAAATCCTGAAGAGAGTCGTGGTGGGTCCATTCTAACTCTCTATCCACACAGGAAGTCTTGTGAGAAGAATGGAAGGACACACAAAGATTCCGTTCAACCGTGCACAAGCATGGAAGTACAGATTTTTCTAGCCATTCACGATGAATCCTCGGCCCCAACTAGTGTGATCTGGTCGGGACCTGCGGAGAATCTGGGTATCCACTCTGTACTTTGTTAAACCTCCGAATGTACGACACCCTGAGACCTGTAAATCTAATCAGCTTCTGTTTAAAAGAGAATTGCAATGAAGTTAGTGCGTCCTGACATGAAGTAAACTATCCTCAACTGTCACATATGGCAAGTTTCTGTTTGACTCCAAAGACTTTTAAGTGGGTCAACTGGGACGGATTCTTTGTGAGTCTTATCTCCTAATCTCTGTCATTGGCTGCGTAGAAGATGACAAAGAGTCCGTTTCCAAAGTGCAATGTTTAACAGGAAGGTTAGATGACTCCAAGGGGTGAGTCGCATTGTGCCTCAAGCGAAACTAAACTACAGCCCATTTAAGTGGGTCGGGAACCTTGTCGCTTTTGAGATATTTGTAGAAAAACGGTATGTGGAAGATATTAAAAGCAGTACCTGAATATTAAGTGAACATGCTGCTTATTAAATGAAAACAAAAATCAGTTTAGTTTATGTGGTACGTTAATGGTAATGAAAACACTAACCAAAAATGACTTAAATTTACTGAGCTTTCACTGGTTTTGTTTTCAAAAAGTTCATTGCAAAAATGCAAGATTCAATTACGTATAACATTGCAACAAATCATCCGATTCAAAAACGGTTTTCACCGTCTTAAAGAGCATGAAAGAATCTTGTGTGGGTTTTTATAAATGGAAATTGACAGAGAGCACGATGAGACTCATTTCATGGTGCTGGCCACACATGTTAAAGAGAGGACAGTTCCATTGCTGCTGCTGCTGCTGCTGCTGCTGCAGGAGGCTGCTGACGGAGGTCTTGCAGTGCTGGTGTGGGTCCACGGGGGCGGCTACGAGAAGGGCACGGGCGTCACCAGGCAGGGCAACGTGCTGGCACGCCGAGGCGTGGTGGTGGTCACTTTCAACTACAGGCTGGGACCCCTGGGTACGGCATGTGTGTACACACTCACTGAAGCACACAACACCAGTTATGCTGGAAAACCCGCAATGTTTGAGCTCCAAGCGGTAGCAGGTGGTGGTTCACTTCCTGACGTCAGGTCAACCATTTATTCATCAATGACTAGATATGTCACACGCCTCACTGTGGACGTCTCATTAACGGGAAAAAGTATTAGCATGAAAACGCGCTTTTTACAACGAAAACCTTTTAAATGCCAAAATCAATATCCGCTTGAGGAAAAATAAACAAAATACTGAAAACTTAAAGTTTTAATATTTAATCACAAGATTAGCACTGTATGATAGATCGTTTCTTGTTTCAAACTTTGTTGGATTCGCTTTCAGGAGCGATAGACATAATTAGATGAGTTGTAAAAAAAAAATCTTCAGAATTCGATAAAACTACGCATGCAAAATTATACAGACAGGAAATTCCACGCAGAGATAATTTATGACAATCTGGAGAAACACGGCGTTTGGGCGAAAAAGACTTGATGAGGAAGAGTGATAAAAACAAGACAAAAATCAAATGACAGAAAAACATAAAAGAACACGAGGAGCATTTTAACAAAACCCATTTCAGCTGTAGTTGTGTTTCGTTTTTCATCCTAAACAAGAAAGCATCAATATTACGACGCCGATGCCATGTTTGTAAAGCGAGACAACTTTAACGACAACATAATTATATGCCCATAATAGCTAATTTATGCATGGAGTTCTTATGTAAATGCAAAAGTTCAGGCGAAAAAAAATCACAGGAGCAGCTTTCAGTTCGCAACAGCATTATATCATTTGTGTTCATAATGCAATGATGATTATGTAACCTTAGCTTTTGGCCTGTGTGCTAGTTGTATGCATACCCTGGGGACTTGTATAAATCAGATACTATCATCATTGCGCAGAATCACATTGAGGTCGGATCAGTTCGACTGGCACCAGTAGGTCGTTCAAGAGACCTAGCGCTAGACAGCGCTCGATGGCTTGCTAGGCGTAGCGCTAACGAGCGCCAGATAGCACGCCGCGGAGGGGCTGAGCGTGGAGACCCAAAATGGCTGCTTTTGGGGAATGGAAGGAAGTTACCATCACAAATGTGCACAGTGGCTCACATTTTGACCTATGATTAACACCCAGCCGGAGCGAGAAGTTAGGCTGATGTTATTATCTTTTTCGAAAGATTACCTGCTGTGAATAATTATCTGGCAAGATGTGAGCAAACATTTTCATGACTTATAAAAAAATAGAAGGGCAGTAACTGTGCCTTACACTAGTCCTTAGTCTGTTGTATAACCTCCCTTGATGTTAGTGTCGGGAAATTCTTGCTTACGCAGTAAGTCAGCAGTCATTTCAACATAATCGAACTGTGCCGAGCCTTGATGCACAGCTGCAGCTTAATATTATCTTCTCAGCTTCCTCAAGGAAGACCAGTGGTTCGCTCATTTGGTTGAGAAGCGCACTCTGTGTTCTAAAAGACCTACATTATTATGTATTAGGGGGCCCATTTCCATTTTCACAAATTATTATTTTCAGTCAAAGACTTTTGTGTAAACAAATCATCTGTAGCTTTTTGAATCTGATGTGACGCTAAACAAGTGAATCGGTTCATTTGTGCAGGAGCTAATCACCTCTTGCAAACTGCAATGACTCGCTTGTTTACACAAAATCCCTCATTCCCTATCGAAAGTGACTGCAATGTTTCAAACACTGGCACATCGGGCTGCATGCACAGAGCTTATTGTTCTTACCTGTGGCTGTTCTTTTCTCTCTTTTTTATAATTATGCTTTGTTTTTGTATTTACGCCAAACAGACATTCTGATCGTTTGCGTGTCTCCAAGGATGGTCAGCGAGATAGGCGATCAATAATCCGATCCCTGAGACGAAGAAATCTGGGTTTATTTAAATAATCCGATACGAGCTTTTTGGATTGTCTTTGCTTTCCCTACATATTTTCAGTACATGATCATTGCATGATTGCACATGCAACTTTCAGCTATTGGTGTTTCGTCATTCGAAACATAGTGAAGTCTGAACTCTCTCTCTCTCTCTCTCTCTCTCTCTCTCTCTCTCTCTCTCTCTCTCTCTCTCTCTCTCTCTCTCTCTCTCTCTCTCACACACATTCCTTTTATGAAGTATTACATAATTCAAAATCGGCCGAGGTGACGATGCTCCTCATTTCGTGGTGCGGGGTCACGTACACTATTCTGTTCCAGGCTTCCTGACCACTATGGACGATGCTCCTCATTTCGTGGTGCGGGGTCACGTATACTGTTCTATTTCAGGCTTCCTGACCACTATGGACGATGCTGCGCCAGGCAACTATGGGATGCTGGATCAGGTCAAGGCTTTGGAATGGGTCAAGAACAATATCGCAGCCTTCGGAGGTGACCCTGCCAAGGTCACCGTTTTTGGCGAGAGTGCCGGTGGCTACAGCGTGTCCCTGCACCTGCTGTCCCCTCTGTCTCAAGGTCAGCAGCTTGCTCCGTGCTGGAGTGTGGTGTGTGTGTGGTCGTCGTAGGTCTGGTGGTTTGTCTCTGATTCTCAGGATCTGCATGTGATGACGTCCGTTTCTGTTTTAACCATTGTCTCACACACTATTCTCATGCAGTATGATTTCAAATAATTGTTTTTCCTCTTCGTTTGATTTTGTCGCTTTACCTTCTTTCTTATTATTCTTTTAATAATAATAATAATAATAATAATAATAATAATAATAATAATAATAATAATAATAATAATAATAATAATAATAATAATAATAATGATGATAATAATAATAAAGTCTATTTATACAGCGCATTTTCATTTACATGCTCAAAGTGCTTTACAGGCATGAAAGACATGAAACATAAATAATACCAGAAACAAGTAAGCAAAATCAGGCACAGTACACATACAATGCATAAGCACACAAGCAGGCCAAGCCCAAAGCAACACACCACAGCAACAACTTGACACAGGCAAAATCAATAAATCAATAAGACACGGCACACGCATATGGCTTCAGCACACAAGCCATACAATAACAGGACCAACCATGGGTACCCATATAAAGACTGCTTGCCTTGCTTGACGGGGTCGGAGAGAGACGGGAAGGGGGGCGGGGGGTGGACTTAGACTCTTTAAATAAATTCTGCGTAATTGTGGTATATTTTGTCCCATACATTACATTTGAGTTGGCGCCTTATTTTTGCACAGACAGCGCAATCAATCCTGAGGCGGATTTCGCGGAAACAATTCCAACGCATCACACGCGACCAGAGGCGCGTTTCGTTGCGAAAGGTTTACATGTGTTCTGAGATGAGCGCTTACGGCGAGCGCCTGCTCGGGCGGGTTTATGCTGGGGAAAAACATCGGGCTTTACGAGCACCTGCTCGGGCGGGTTTATGCTGGGGAAAAACATCGGGCTTTACGAGCACCTGTTCGGGCGGGTTTATGCTGGGGAAAAACATCGGGCTTTACGAGCACCTGCTCGGGCGGGTTTGTGTTGGGGAAAAACATCGGGCTTTATGAGCACCTGCTCGGGCGGGTTTGTGTTGGGGAAAAATATCGGGCTTTATGAGCACCTGCTCGGGCGGGTTTGTGTTGGGGAAAAATATCGGGCTTTACGAGCGCTCGCCATGAGCGCTTTTCTTTGAACTGAAAAGAAAAGAAAAATCCAGAGGAAACGCGCCTCCGGTAGGCCTACGATCGCGTATGATGCGTTAAGCCGGTTCTTAACTGGTGTTTGCCAAGTCAAGGCAAATACTAGCCAAGCATTCGGTCAAAATTTGCCGGGTCTTGGGATATATTCGCTGAATATTTGGTCAAGTGTTCCGGTTCTTCATTGGTTTTCGCCAAGACTTGGCAAATATTTGCCAAGACTTGAGCTATTGGCTCGGCAGGTAATGCCAATAGCTATTTGCGCAAGATAATCGTGAGATCCCCTCAGAGCACAATGGCGGTAAAAATATGTCGCTTCGTTTACATTTACATCCATTGCACACTTACGGTATAGATATGATGCCGATCGATGCCATATTGCAAATGTCCTTTGTTTGCGATATCTTGGCTTGGTTTCGTCAAGCTATTAAAAACCTAAAACTTTGCCAAGACTTGGCGCAATAGTTGCCGAATTTTTGCCAATAAGTAATTTTTGGCCAAGACGTGGTGAATATTACCCTAGATTTATTTGTCAAATAAGAACAGGCTTTAGGATTGCTTCGGCGAACCTGCTTCTGGCATAGTTTCCATTTCTTCTTAGGACTGTTCTGTGCCGCTGTCAGTTGTGCCACACCACTTTGTGTGTGTGTCTATCACTACTGCTTTGTGGAAACATCGCTGTTTTTATCAGCCATAGTGGAAAACGACGTTTGTGTATCTAATAACAGAACGGTGTACGCGTGATGTCAGCATCCTGTGAACTAAGGAGCTCAAAGCAGGCTGCTGTCTTAAAAATGTCGCTGGCACGACCCTTTTCTTCAAATGGCCATAGCATCTACATATTGGGCCTTACAGTGTTCAAACGTACATCAGTTTAAAGAGAAAATACCACAGAACAAAAAGCAAAAAAAAAGTTCACAACAAAACAAATATAAAATTAGCATCTTCAAACACTAAACAAATCAATTTAGGGCTGGTTTTTGGTGAATTGTCATTCTGTAGTGAATAGTAACGCTGTATTACTGCAACCGACCTTTTTGAACTGCAGTCACGAAGAGCGGCATGACCCAGTATGCAACGTCTTTGCACAGCATTCAGTTAAAAAAAAATCTTTTTTTGTAAAATATGGCCAAAAACGTTTTCCATATCACTTTGTAGCAAATGTTTTGTAGACTATGACTGTATGCTTCGTTTCAGGGGAAAATCTGCATTTTATGGTAAACGATTGGGAGGAAGTCACTAACTGTCAGCTATCATGGGGTATGAGAATTTCAAATGCAAGTTTCTCAGTTTCCAGGTTTTCACCGCTGTGTGTTAGATTTCAAACACCATATCTCTGTGCTCTGAAATTTGACTTCCTCAAAACTTGGCATATTAGGTTCATATAGCCTGCTTCAAGGGATGATCCATCATCAAAGCTGTATCTTCTTGTATGTCAAAGTTACGGGATTTTGAATATGTAATTCGCGGATTCAATTCATGTAACTTCAGATGTAAAATTCTGTTATAATGAAATAGAGTAGTTGTTTTTATTTTTGATCTAGACATGCTACTCTATGGATTATACTTTGTGCAAAATTACAAGTTTCTATCATTAGCTCCTTTTTCAGGAATTAATATAAAAAAACTGGCAACAATTTGTTGTATTGCGAGCCATTTTGAAAGCTAATTAGCATAATTATGCAAAAACATCACAGGTAGAAAGAACTTTAAAAGTACAACCATTTGGGTGAGAAATTCGGACCCCAAAAATTCAACTGACGAAAAAATATGGTTACTGGATATTACTACCTTATTTATGCGTCATTGTTCAATTTCAGGGCTGTTTCGTGCTGCCATCATGGAGAGCGGCGTATCCATCTGTGACCACAGCGTGGCCTTCACCTCCGATGACCCCTCACCTTCCCAGCATGCACGTGACTTGGGGGCTGCGCTTGGCTGCCACCAAACCGACAGCGCCGCTCTGACGGCCTGCCTCCGTCAAAAGCCTGCCCTGTCATTGGTCCAGCAAAATGTGCCGGTAAGTTACGGTACTGAAAGGATGTGAATGAATGATGTCTTGCAGTGTAGCATGTGTTGCGACTTGTCTCATTCGTAAAGTCCTATCGATATAGGAAGTCGCCAGGAAGTTGAAGTCCAAGAAAGCTGGTAGTCGTTGTCGCGCCCACACCCGCTGGGTGGGACCTTACCCTCTCATGCAGAGGAAGTCAGGAACTCAAAACTACTATTAAACAAATAAGAATTTAATCAGACTTCAACACCGCCGCAGAAAGAATGAAAGGAGGTGAAAATGATGGGTGGCAATGATAATAAATGATTGATGACCTGCACTTATGCAACTTAACAATGAAAAGATGAAACAATACTACCCGCACACCTAACCCAAACACATGTGAAAATACATTCCCCACCAATCCCACAAAACCCAACAGTGGCCCATGGACTGAGCCACAACACCACCCCACAGTCCCGCAAACCTCACAACTCAACAAAAACCGGTTGTCTGAACAGCAGTCGCTCTCTCGCCGGGGCAACTTTCCCCACGACTGTCCAACACCTTCACTTTCACGTCAGCACAACGCCTACGACCGTCCAACACTGCTACCTGCTCGTCCCCACAACACCTCCGACTGTCCAACACTGTCACTTGCCCGTCCACACACAACACATCCGACTGTCCAACACTGTCTCTCACGTCAGCACAAAACCACTATACGGCCGACCACCACTGTCTCATGGCCTCCCTCTGCGACAAGCCGCAGAACGGGGAACGGAGGGAAACAACGTGACCACGACCGTCGGACCCTTCCTGATCAGACGAGCTCAGGGTGAGGAGTGGCAACGGGAACGTTGGATGATGACAGCGATGAGGAGCGGCTGTCCCCTGGACGATGACGACGGCTATGATGAGCAGTGAAGACCCTGGACGATGCCGACATCAATGGGGAGCATCGAAGGCCTTTGGATGACGCAGGTCGTGGAACATGCAAACGACATAAAACACCCCAGGCCTAAATGGCCAGAATTAGCAACTATAGAATAATACATAGCACACAAATCACAACTCAACCCCGTTACAAACATGACGGTACCAATTCAAGACACTGTCTTAGCCCTTCCACAAACTAGGCACATTTCAAGCAATCTTAACTTTTAATCACATAAAGCAAATCAAACAGCAATCCTACCATGAACCATGAACGATTTTAAATGATGCGAGGTGGAAACCAAACAATGAATGAACGTCAAAACCACAGTTCGGAAATTCAATTACCTATCTCAACTTTCCCACCCACCCCTAAACCAGCAAACTCACAACCTAGTGAAAACTTACACAAAGACATTTACACACAACGAATACTCACATGGAAGAACACGGCCCTTCCCCTGGTGACGATTTCCTTCGGTCTACACCGACAAAGACAATATAATCTAACTATTCCGGGCTGACAGAAGCCACGCCACGCACTGGGTTGACAGTAGTCACACCACAATTCCGCAACCCTCACACAAGCGAGGTTGCTTCCGCGCTCACAAAACAGCGACTGCCACTTCAAAACCCTCACCCTCAAAAGAAAACGTGAGCATCACCCTGCAAACTCTTCCGTTCCCCAAATTCCCGTGCGAAAACGCGCAGAGCTCACTCACCACCTCAAATATCACGCTCCACGGGAAATGCACGGACGAGGAGCGCGCTAACGCGCTTCAACCGCACCACACAACACGCGTGCGCACACACGTACTCACCACACGAACATTAACCTCTCAACCCTAGCAACCAGCCGTGTGTTCAAGACGACCTACCGGTAGCCTACCGGTAGCCTACCTACCGGTGTGCCTTCTTGAACGACTCGTTATGACCCAACGGTAGCCAAGATGGCTTCCAAGATGCCTTCTCATCGCCGCGGATTGCGCTTCTCAACCAAATGAGTAAACCAGCAGCTGCAGACTGCTTGTTCCTTGTGGAAGCTGATGAAATACGTTAAGCTGTAGCTGTGCATGAATGCTCGACATCGCTCGAATAGAAATTTATGTCAAAACGACAGTGCTGACTTGGTGTAAGCAAGAATAGTTCGATGCACTCTTCAAGGGAGGTAACACCACAAACCAAGGGCTAAATGTAAAAAATAAGAGTTGCTTCCCTTGAAATTGTTTTGCTCTGTCGTTGAAATGTTTGCTCACATCTTGCCCGGTAATTATTTCAGAGCAGTTATTCTTTTAAAAAAGAAAAGTACAATATCAGCCTACCTTCTTGTAACGTCTCGCATAGGCTGGGTAATAATCACAGGTCGAAATGCGTGCCACAGCGCATATTTGTGATGATGACTTTCTTCCTTTCCCCGAAGGCAGCCATTTTGGCTATGCACGGCGCAGCGGGCGCAACGGCTCTCCGGCGCGGTACGTACCGGTACGTACCGGTAGCCGTACCAAGTCGTTCAAGATGCTACCGGTACGTACCGGTACGTACCGGTAGGCCTCTTGAACACGCCTCTGCTCGCGACAGTCGTTATCGAAAAAACTTTATTCATGTACTGGTCGATACACAGCAATACAGCAAATAAAAAGCATTACAATAATAACTTCATTTTAGTCTCGATCCCGTGAGGACACGATTGCTGTTATCTGCGTTCTGACTTCTCTTGTCGCGCATGTTGTCCATGCTCGCACTCTTTGAACTAGATTCCGTAGAGGACTCGATCGAACTATGAAGGATTTTCCGCACTCACTTACCTTCCTCTCGCCTCTCACTTCTTCTGTCGTATGCTCTTTCTCCCACGCCCACACTCGCGCCTTATGTACATTTCGGAGGTTTTCTAGAATCATTGAGAACAACGAGAATGCACTCCATTGTCAGAAACCTGCGCGAAGTGACGTCACCCGGCCCTTCAAAGAGCGACCACCCACCAGCTACGTCACGTAACTAGGCAATGGAATGGTAAAGCAGGGTGGGCGTATAATCTGGAAGATTCCACGATGTTCTAGTACATCCCAGCACCTTCGCAACATATGAATGCACAAGGTGTGGGTAGAAAAGCGTGCCCTCTCTTTAGTCCAGCAAAATGTGTCTTTCGGTTTCATCGCTGTTTGAATATACCTGAATGGTATGTGAGGATGTTTGCGTTTGTTGTCTTGTACTGCGCAAATATTTCACACCGTTCAAGCTTGCTCTATGCGCCACATCTATTGCTCACAGCCGGAATAGGTGGTTTTTCATTCCCACTCGGAAGTTCGAAAGGGAAGAAGACATTCGCAACGTTTTGGGCACCCTGTTCCTCTGTCTTCATTTGGAATACTCTAAGGATCCTGAGTGGCGGGCTGCATGTTCAGGGTACGTCACGACTGTCTCCTTGGCAACGTTGACGAGCACGTGGTTGTAGTTCGCATCAAGAAAGCATGGCCGTAATCCGGTGGTGTTTCCAACAGGGTTTATTCGTGCACCTGGTACTACACACAGTCTGAATTCACGTCCACGGTCTGTGAGAATTGTCTGCCTTATTTACAGGTGCTAATCTTTACTTTCTGAAATCGCTTCTAGAGGCCTTTCGCACTCATGGTGGCCTTGCTCTCACAGTTCGTACTCTCTCGTGGCTGCTTGTATAGTTTTCTGACTCGCTTCTAGAACGTCGTAGAAGATCCAGCGAGCAGCCAAGCAGAGAGAGCGTCATGTGACTAGGGTCGAGTCATTCTAGTAAACTAGAGATTTCGCCTACCGGCTTACAGAATGGGGTCGAGTAGCATAGGCCGGTGTCAACATGTGTCCACATTTGAATACTTTTACATCTGCTTTCATCACAATGACAAATGCGGACGCCTATTCCTTACAAGATCTCGGCTTTCATCGTGTCTATGCAAGGCACTTTAGATTAATAACGTCACGCAAGCTTCTAATTAGTTCAGAGCCGTGTTGAATAGACTCTGGGTCTTGCGAGGCATAGGCCGGTGTCAACATGTGTCCACATTTGAATAATTTTACGTCTGCTTTTATCATGTTGACACCACGCTATTTCCCGGAAGATCCGAGCTCTCCTCGCGTCTATGCAACACGCCCCTGAGTGCAACGAGCACCCAGTCTATATTATTTTGTGTCCCAGTAATGTCAAGAACTAAAAAGTGGACTTTCGACTTTTAAGGTTCCCCAAGAACTGTCTTCATCTCGTCCTGCGGTCTTACGACAAGGCGTAGTTGCTTATCTGCCTGAAGCAAGGAAGAACAGAATTCTGGGACTTAATGTCTTCATTCTTCTGTCTGAAGCAAGATCTCTATTTCTGACGCATCAAGCTGATGTAAAGTCGAGGAGATTCATCATGTCTTTTCATCTCTTCCACTTATTGAAAACTGAGCCCAGGAGACGAAGTTAACTTTAGATGAAAACTCAAAGAAAAACGCTACGAGCTGTGGAAATGTCCAGTGCTTAACATCTGTTTCACAGCAATTTCATGAGAAGAAATTCATTCAGTTTTCTTCAGAAAAACCTGAGAAAGTAGTCCATAACACGTCGGTGACCTCAGACACCATCTAACGACTTTTCGAAGCAACACAGTTTATTTGGAAATTCGATTACGCAGATCTCTAAACCACTAAGCTTTTCAAGAATGTCTTGACCTTACTTTTAGTACCTGGCGAAGGTTTTCTGATCGTGGTGTTTATTATGAAATGTTATGCCTTTTCCCTAATTTTCTCCTCTCCTTTTGAACACTCTCCGTTGTTTTAACAAACTGCAAAGAATTGTGTACCTTGTGTTGAATCTTGTGTATGGGGACTTGGGTCATCGTATTGTCATATCAAGTTTTGGAACTTTGCGTGAATTGCGATAGGTTTCACACACACACACACACACACACACACCCTCACAGTCTTACTCGCGCTCTTCCTAGACTAGTATACCCACATTTTCTCTCACTGATTGCTGATGACTTTTTCAGTTACATATCAAGGGTCTGTTTCAGGAGTAATCTGTTTCGAGTCTGATTCGATTTGATGAGGCTTTACGGTCTATCATCCTCCATAGGCTATCTACGGCTTCGATACTGAACAAGAGAGATCTACGTCATTCCTAGAGAGCTAACGCTAACACTGACAACTGTCTCGAATGCTTCACTTTGTCAGTGCAAAGTCCACGAAAGGTCTCCATCTTCACAACTCTAGCAGTGCAAGAGTCTGGACAGCGTGAGAGAGAGAGCGGATCATGCGGCAACTAGGACAGTCGCATCAGAGAGATGTAGAGACACTGGGTGCGCTCGATTGGCCCGGCGGAATCTACCGGCGGACGAGACGGCACACCGCCGGATTTTTTGTTGCGCTCGATTGCTTCAGGTCACGTGATCGGCGGATCACCTGGCGAACCGCCGGGTCTGCCGTCAGGTTTTCTGCGGCGAACGAAGATCCAAGATGGCGACGACCAGACTAGGGTTTATGTTTTGTGACGCTTCGGCACTGAACATATTCGATAATTCGTTCTCCGCTGACTCATGTGTGACTTAATTTGTCACCTTGCTGCAATTTCCGCTGGACTTTTGAAGTAGATTACGATTTTTTTCTTTATAGTGTGCACGATGTGTGGTTGACGGTGAGAAATCCTGCATTAAGTTCGAATTGAAAATTCTCTCGCAAAGGGACGTAACTCTACATTCTGACCTCCCTTTGCGTAACGGAAAATCGCTCGAGTGCGTGGTCTTAGTGTATATAGGGTCTTTGACTGCGCTAGGCTCAGGGGTCACTTATATAAGTTGTGGTAATGGACATTTTCAATTTACACAATAACCTCAAACCTTACCATAAACCAAGAAGACAGCACATTTCCTCATCAGCACACTTGTGCCGCCATGTTGATCAGCCGAAAGCGCTCGATTGCCACGAATGCTGTCGATTCGCCGGTCACGTGACGGTTCAATCGAGCGCACCCACTGTAGAAGAGGACATGTACAGAATCCCTGTCTTCGACTGCTTCAAGCCTGCCTCCTCGACACTGTCGAGGAAGTAGCCACACGTGGATCATGGTCTCTATCATCTGCCTCGCAAAAGCGCATGCTTGGATGTCATGCCATACACGTTATAGAACATATATATATATATATATATATATATATATATATATATATATATATATATATATATATATATATATATATATTCAATGGAGTCTAATGAAATATCTATAGTCATATAACGGAAGCCCAATCACCTGAATTCATTTTATCTCACACCATGGATTGTCCCCAATAGCTGTCTGAGGGTAAACAGGTAAAGGAAAATGTTTGGTTAAATATAGCGACTCATCATCCATATCTGGGCCTCAAACCGCTTTACTCTTTACCCCCTGATCATTGAGCAGCTTGATCAATCGTCACTGGTACCTCACAACAAACATGGTGACATTCATCTAAGACGCACATGGTCAGGTACCAGCACCAACTCCACTCCCTGGGGAGTATTCCGACTCGATGCTAGCTCATGACCGCATACAAGGATTAATCGCACTACAATTTGCCAACACTGCCCTCACAGGTACCCGGTTTTACTCCTGGGTGGGGAGAAGCAATGCTAGTTAAGCACCTTGCTCAAAGATGCAACTCTGAGAACCGCACAGCTTCGAACGCCGTACCCACTAGCCACAAGCGACTGCAGGTCAAGCGCGCTGTCCACTCGGCTAACCTTCTCCCCAGTGTCGCTTTTCAACCAAACCCAGCAATTCTGTGCTGCAGACGCTCTTCACGAGACAGACGTGGTCACCTGTGGTCAGTCCCGCCTCCCTCTTCCTGCCCGCCCCCCCACGCGATCTCATTCGTCAGGGCCGCGTGGCCAGAATTCCTGTCATCCGGGGAGTAAACGCTGACGAGGCCAGCAGCTTCGGGGAAATCGGTATGACGTCACCAGCTGAGTGCAGCCAGGGAGCTGTAGATCAGGACGCAGTGTGAAAAACTTCGTTTCGTTGCGACTGGCTTGCGGTGACCTTGCTTGCATATGCGGTGCTTGCAGTTGGTCGAATCATGGAACACTGCGGGTGCAAGCCTTTGTCAGGGGTCTATCCGCTTTCTTTCCTCTACGGCATCTTCTCCACCTAAGTTTCTGCAGCTTATGCAGGACCCCAATGTTATTTCTATGGTAAAACATCGGGTGTACTGACTGGATGGAATGGTCAAGCACTTAACCACATTTCAAATAGATAGGCACATGTTTTGAATCCTTGCGTATGTGCACTGGACTAATACCACTTCGTCATTTTTTTCGCTGCAGGAAAAACACGATTGACCACAATGGAGGAAATTTGTTTTGGTAGTGTCGAACACGTACTTCTAGGCAATGATAACTACGAGACTAATTGACGTTCAAACACAAGACGTCCGCGATCATCTATAAGACTGACCGTCGCAATACACTTTGCTCTTGACAAGGTGGGAAGTTGGACGTGGGACTCCGATAGTTGGCGTCTTTTGCTCAGGGGTCCTCTACACGGATAACCTGGTCCCCCGTGGTGGACAGTCACTTCCTGCCTGACGCGCCTCTCCAGTTGCTGGAGCGAGGCCTGGCAGCTAAGGTCCCCGTCATCAGAGGCTGCAACGCTGACGAGTCCAGCATCTTTGGGGCAGTAGGTAAGGGGGAAGTATCGTGGTCAGACGGAGGACTGGGAGCTTTTCACCCGGCGTGACAGGTTTGGGAAGGAACCGAGCGCCTTACACCAAGTCTGTAGTCAGGAATCTCACCTCATCCGCTAGGGGACACTGTCAACCTCGTTCGGACTTGATTCCACACCAGCCTGTACCGCTGCTTGCCTGCCCGTACCCTTGGTTGCCTGCTCTCTGCCCACATGCCTGTTTGGTTGCTTGTCTGCCTTGCTAACTGCTTGCCTGCCTGCCTGCCCGCCCGCCCGCCCGCCCGCCCGCCCGCCTGCCTGCCTTCCAGCCAGTCTGCTGTCTGTCTCTTGCCTGCCTGCCTGCCTGCCTGCGCGCCTGACTTTATACAATTAAATCCGACTGTACGACTGTCTGCTCACTTATGCCTCCGTTTTCATGCCCGACTTTTAATTATCACCTTCACACCGACACATATACATGTAGATTTCTACACACACATACACACACACGCGCACGCGCACACTCACTCACACACACGCACACACACACACACACACACACACACACAAACACACACACACACACTTAGTGTGTCCTATTGGGATCTATCGGCAGAGGTCAAATTATTTCGTTGGGATAGTGGTCTAGTTTAGTTACCTTCAAGCTGCATCCCTTTGAGGTATTCTAGACCTGTCACGCAGCATCGCTCTCCCTATCATATTTGTTGGGTTATAAGTTTTTTTTTAACCAAGACGTTAATAACTTCAAATAGTAATTAGCTGGATCTGATCGGAGGGCTATATGCCTGGGAAGGATGTGAAATTTTGATCTTGGTTACCTCTCCATGTTCCATGTCACAACACCAGGAAGTCTGGTGAGAGAGCATTTGAACAGGCTGAACCAAGACTCTGGAGCATTTTAGAAGAACCGAGGAAGTCGTCTTCATCTCTACAGGCCTTCAAATCCGGCCTCAAGACCCAAATATTTGAATATGTTGAGCGCCTCGAGCATGCACTTGGATGTGGGATTGGCGCTATACATAAATGTATACACATATGGGGGCTATATGGGAGATGGTGACTAAATTTCACCACAGAGGCAAATGCAAGCCATCCAATATATGGAGACATAGAGATAAAAAAGTTAGAATGGCTGTGGCCATTGTCAGAGGAGGTTGAATAGAAATCTCATGGATGCTGTTAGCAAACAAACACCAACAGTTTACTGAGGGGGATGTGACATACAGGGCCATAGAGGAGCAGGCAGACCGACACAGAAAGCCCTCATGAGAATCCAGGGACACAATGGGGCAACCACCAGCATGATCTAGGCAAATGTCCCAAAGATACATTTGTAGAGAGAAATAGGTTGGAGAATACTGCAAATGAGGCTGCCATAGTGTATATTGAGGAAGAATATGGAAGACTAAACGTTTTCGGCAGGCTTCGGCCAGCTGTTGGCAGATACACTGAAGAGGGGTTCTTGGCACTGGATTTGGCAAGGGTGCATCCACTGATTGTCCTTAGCACAGCTGAAGCAAAAGCAAAGGGGAAGGAAATGTGGGCTGCTGCTGCTGAGAGGACAGACGATGGGTCATACAAACGTGTTGGTGATGACTGAACATTTTTCAAGTGGCATGGCTGAAATCAAATCATCCAGCTGATGAGGGAGGTATCAATGCATGCAAATCTTTTTTGATAGCTTTGTTTTTCAATTCGTGACTTTCCCGTCAAATAACTGTCTCGTTATAGGAAGAGAAAGGATGGATGGATGGCATTTTACGCCCTATGAGCCTTTGTAGGCAATGTAAGGTCATTAAGCACGAAAATCCCTAGAACAGTTTTGAGTAAATGCAAAGCAAGTCATGGTGTTCCTCGTTGTTCGCCTCTTACGAATCGCATAGGGAGACGGGGTGGGTCAATTCTTACCCCGTACCCACAGGGGGATACGGAGGGCAAACAAAATTTTGCTTCAATCGCTTGCAAACTGTGCAGAGTGGTGTCATATTCATTCAAAATTGATATGAATCAAACTTTTTGTAAGAGATAATGTTTCTGTTTGTTGTACAAAAATAACCAAATTGGAATGTTACTCCTGCTTGATGTCATATTGCATAAATGAATTTGTAAAGTGCATATTAATCTGAAAGAATCTTTGTTTGAAATATGTGGTTTTTTATCAGTGTCAGTGTACGGTGCACTTGTAGATGAAATTTCATGTTAAAAATCTGCCAGATTTTTTAGTTATTTACAAAATTGGATGGTATCTATATTCATACACGTATTTGGACGGCCGTTTTTATCCCATGACCTTGCCAAAGTGTCTCAAAATCGTGGTATTGACTCTGTACCGCAAATACTTATGGTATACTTGCCCTTTGAACCGGGAGTTTTGGTTTTACGGAATTCGGTCAAAGGTTAAAACTGATCTAATTTCCCGCAACTTTCTGGCATCAAAAGATTGAATGCTACGTGCGCGTTTGCATGGCTCTGTTACAGTGGGAGTCCCCAACATCGAGCAGGGGCTGGACTTTGGGCTCTTCCAGCAACTGGTAAAGAACATGACCTTGACCTACTTTCCACACACCTCGCACCGTCCCCAGATTGAGGCCGATATCATCCGAGTTTACAGTCAGCACCTCAACACCTCGGACACAGCGGCAGTCCGTCAGGCCTACATCCAGGTAATGTTATGTGTAGCTTACCTGCATTCACGCCATGCTCATGTGTATATAGCCTACATCCAGGTAATGGTGTGTGTATCTTACATGCATCCACGTCATGCTCATGTGTATATTGCCTACATCCAGGTAATGGTGTGTGTATCTTACATGCATCACGTCATGCTCATGTGTATATTGCCTACATCCAGGTAATGGTGTGTGTATCTTACATGCATCCACGTCATGCTCATGTGTATATAGTCTACATCCAGGTAATGGTGTGTGTATCTTACATGCATCTACGTCATGCTCATGTGTATATTGCCTACATTCAGGTAATGGTGTGTGTATCTTACATGCATCTACGTCATGCTCATGTGTATATTGCCTACATTCAGGTAATTGTGTATGTATCTTACATGCATCCACGTCATGCTCATGTGTATATTGCCTACATCCAGGTAATGTAATGTGCAGCTTACCTGCAGTCTCGTCATACTTATGTGTATATTGACTTCATCCAGGTAATGTTGTGTATATCTTACTTGCATTCGCGTCATGCTCATGTGTACATTGCCTACATCCAGGCAATGTTATACGTATCTTACCTGAATTCACGTCATGCGCATAAGTTTATTGCCTACATCCAGGTTGTGGTTACCTGTATCGCAGACACAACCACATAATGCTTACATGAGTCATCATTATCCACATAATTCTTATGTGGATCGTGCCTATATCCAAATACATGCACTACGTAAGCCCATGGTACCCACGTTCAGGGAATACTGACATATATTGCATTGGCATCCAAGTACTGCTCATGTGTAATGGTTTTTACACTCGGGTAATATGTTCACATTTACCTCGCCCAGAATTCACAGGTATTCACTGTGCTAGAGTGGGAAGAAGCAATGTGACCGAAACGTCTTGCTCAAGGACGTGATTCTGAGATCCGCGCAGCTTCAAACGCGGCAGCCACTAGCTGCAAGCTACGTGGGGTCGTGCCCTTACCACACAGCCACAGAACCCATGATACTAATCTGGATTAAATGGGCATGGTCTCTGGCATAGAATCTCACGGTAGCCGCACACTGTCATGGCTTCACACCACGGCTCTATGAGTGGACTTTTTTCTGACAGCTATGGACTGACCACGACTTCTGCGCGCCCGCCATGCTGGAAAGTGAACTGACGTCACGGTCAGCCGATCTGCCCCCTGTCTACTTCTACGCCTTCGACCACCTGTCCCCCTTCTCGCCTTGGCCTCGCTGGAAAGGTGACGACTTGCGGTTCCATTCTCTCACTAACACCTGGCAGTCAGACATTAATGTCTCCTTAAAGGTGACAAGTTTTATTAACAGAACAGAAACATATCTTTATGTACGGTATCACAGCTAAATGAGAACTGGGGGGAGAGATCACACACACACACACACACACACACACACACACACACACACACACACACACACACACACACACACACACACACACACACGAGGGCATCAGCTGGAAAATAAATATGGGACACCCGCGTGGTAGGCGACATCGTGCTCATGGCGGTTGTGGTGTCTCTTGCGATTTACAACTTTCCAACCAATCAATTCTCCACAAACGAAACGAGTAAAAAAAACTATGATGTAGAATCGCATTCTAGATCCGGTATTAGCTCTGCTCTCTGTCCAGTTTTTTCAGTGTTTGCTTTTCTTTGTGTTTGATCGAATCAGCTGCAAATCTTGCGACAACAAGTTTACAGCAATAAACTGCACACAGGAGAAAGATATACAGTAGTGTAGGACTGTGCAAGAAAATTATATTTAGGCTTCAGGACATCCCACAACTGATAGATGTAGTGGCAGAAGCCAAGAAGTTTCAAATCGGGCGAGGGTAGGCCATCATTAGGACATGTGGATGTACATAAACGCTGCGTCGCAAGCAAGAACCTATCGAGATAGCTGTTCGAGGAAACATCTCAGGAACATGAAAAAATAGAACGCGTTCCTATTTGGCGGCGATTCGACAGAAAACTGCTCTTGTGACTTGCGAGCGCGATATTTTTCATGGAAATGGCATGGTCGCCAGACATCTTGGCACGTGTGAAGGGGCCTTTACACTCTCACGCGGAAACTGCACTTTCACGCAGGTTGCGCATTCTCAAGCTCTGCCAGACATTGTATTTTTCCGATATATAACAACAAAAACTGTAGTGTGACACATTCTGTATTGTAAAGCAGTTACTGCATTCTGGTATGCACACTTCACACGTTTTACTCTTGGACACAATGCTGTCTCATAGACACTGCAGACATAGAAACATTGCATTCTCACCCAGAGAACGTTCTCGACAAAATCTTGATTAGGTTAGGGTTTATACAATTAGAAACGTTTTCAGAGGTTTTGTTCTCTCTCTCTCTCTATCTCTCTCTCTCTCTCTCTCTCCCTCTCTCTTTTCCTCCCTCCCTCTCTCTTTTCCTCCCTCCCTCCCTCCCTCCCTCCCTCCCTCCCTCCCTCCCTCCCTCCCTCCCTCCCTCCCTCCCTCCCTCCCTCCCCCTCTCTCTCTCTCTCTCTGTTTCTCTCTCTCTCTGTCTTTCTCTTTCAATCTCTTTCTCTCTCAATTTTTCTCTTTCTCTTTCTTTTACTCATTCTTTCTCTGCCTTTCTCTCTATCTTTCTCTTTCCCTCTGTGTCTCTCTGTTTTCTCTCTGTCTTTCTCTTAGTCTTCCTCTCTCAGTCTTTCTCTCTTAATCTTCCTCTCTCAGTATTTCTCTGTCTTTTTCTCTCTGTCCTTCTCTCCCTCTGTCTTCATCTTTCTCTCTTTTTCTCTGTCTCTGTTTCTCTCACTCTCTCTCTCTCTGTCTTTCTCTGTGTCTCAGGCTTTCTCTCTATTAGTCTTTGTCTTTCGTTTTTTCTCTCTCTGCCTCTCTCTCTCTTTCTCTGTATCAGTCTCTCTCTCTCTCTCTCTCTCTGTCACTCTCTCTCTCTCTCTCTCTCTCTCTCTCTCTCTCTCTCGTCTTGAGTCTCCATAGACTCCTGCTGTCCTGACACTGTGCGGATGTCTGCAGGTGTGCCTCACGCCTCGGAGCTGCTCTACGTCTTTGGGTTTCCCTTCCTGCCCCCGTCCCAAGGCCCCGTCACCGTCTTCAACCAGCAGTGGACACAGGAGGACAAAGACATCAGCGATGACATGATGACTCTGTGGTCCAACTTCGCCAAATTCAGGTGTGTTTAGACACACGTGGTTTGTGTCAAGTTTGCTTGTGTGTAAAGAGTGTGTGCATGTGTGTGCTTATGTCTGGGATATTTGGGTGTAAGCATTTGCCCACTAGCGGGCTTATGGGTTTAAATGGTCCTTTCACTGTCCTTTTCAGCATGGTTGCTGGTGTTACAACCTTGGAAATAATTATTCTTATGTACCAACACTGCTTTTCTCAGCTAGGAATGAATTGAAACTGCTGTACTTCTCTGATCTGAAGTGGAGTGTGTGGAAATCTGTGTCGCGTGTGTTGAATTTTTATTTCAATGCTTCTTTGAAACGGAGAAGGTTTCAGAATGGATATGTGTAATTCTACCTCTTCGGTTGCTTGAGGCTGCCTTGGCTGAGCTACCGGAGCAGGTTCCGAAGTCCTAGCAGCTGGAGTTACCAGTCGGTGAGGGGTCATTGAGAGTATTCGGTCGTATGTTACAATCACAGCCGATGACATTTCCAATATTGACCTCGCTATTTCCAGCAATCCGACTCCCCAGCCCGTGAAGGGGGTTACGTGGCGCCCATTCAGCCCCCAGCACCCCGCTTTCCTGCAAGTGACAGGGGGCCTGTCCCTTGGCCAGAACTACCGGAGCAGGGAGAACAAGCTGTGGAACGTAGATGTGCCCAGGCTGGCCAATCTTGGACCACAGACCCACATCGTGGGCTGACCCCTTTACCTCTGCCATGAAACTTCCCTGGCTGTGTATCGCGTGACTGTCAGTTTTGGACTGTTTGCATTGGAATGTGTGTTTCGGACTTACATTTTGGACTGTCTTTTGGGGACTGCTTGTGTACCTCTGCCGAGTGCAGGATGAAGTAAAAAATAAGGTGATAAAGCTAAAGCTGTGGTTTTATTACCCATGTCTGAGTCTCAAACAGCTTTGCACTTTACCCCCAGATTACTGGGCCCCTCGAGCAATCCTTCATTGGCACCTGTCGACAAACACAGTGACAGACAGAAAAGACGCTCAGTCAGGTACCGGCACACACTCCTCTCCGTGGGGAGCTGTCCATCCTGATGCTGGCTCAAGGCCGCACACAAGGTAAAGAGAAATCGCCGTGCCAATAATGGCAGAGCTGACAGACTGGTTTTCTTACACTCAACGTCTGAGCGCGCCTCCACCCCCGACGGCCGTACAAGTCACTTCATGAAACCAAGTGGTTAAAATTAAGAAACAGTCATAGGATTCTCCAACTCGGTGAGAACACTGTTCACTTCACTTCACTTGTCCCGTAATCTGGACGACCGTTGGGACACCACAGATGGTCTGGCAACGTCTGAGCGCGCCTCCACCCCCGACGGCCGTACAAGTCACTTCATGAAACCAAGTGGTTAAAATTAAGAAACAGTCATAGGATTCTCCAACTCGGTGAGAACACTGTTCACTTCACTTCACTTGTCCCGTAATCTGGACGACCGTTGGGACACCACAGATGATCTGGCAACCAGTTCTCTCCATTCCTCTAGCCTCTCGGACTGTCTCAAGGCTTCGCTGAGCCTCATCCCTGTCCATTCTGAGACGTTGTCCTCCCATCTTTTCCTTTGTCTGCCTCTCCTCCTCCCTCCTTTTAATGTGCCTTGTAACACAGTCTTGGTAAGCCCTGACGATCGTGAGACGTGCCCATACCACTTTAGTTTGCGTCTTTTCACAGTGGTCAGTAGTTCTTCATGGGTCCCGATGGCTTGCCTAATTTTGTTTCGGACTTCCTCGTTTGTGATGCGGTCCTTGTAGGAGATGCCGAGGAGTCGCCGAAAGCATCTCATTTCCATGACCTGTATCCTTCTCTCCAAGTCAGCTGTTAGTGTCCATGACTCACAGGCATACAAAAATATGGACATGACATCAGTCTGATATTTGAGCTGAGGGCTATGTTCCTGTCCTTCCAGATGGTCTTGAGTTTTGTGAGTGCCACTGTGGTCTGAGCAATTCTGGCGAGTATCTCAGGAGAACACTGTGCGAGACGGCAGACAACAAAATTCTCATTCGGTGGGCATATATACAAATCCCTTTCTAGACATGTAGTATTCTAAATGAATCTCACTAGCTTTCTTCGATCTTCAGTTTAAAGTCATCGTATTCACACACACACACACACACACACGCGCGCGCGCACGCACACTCGTACATTTCAACAATGGTTGTGACATTTTGAACCTAATTTCTGTGGGAAATAATTCACTGTTAAACTATCGCATTTGTCTTATTTGGAGTGTTAAATTAACTCTAATACTAATACAATTCACAAAGCCTTCTTAACAACTTCTGGCAATAGAATTGAGCATATACTATTCACATTTACATGTGGTTGTGTTTACTAGCGTGTATCTATTTGATTTTTAAAAAGGAATGTCTTTGAAAATGAAGGGCATTGGTTTTTTTTAAGATCATCTGTCGGCTCAGGCTTACTGCAGCCTTTATTCCGTTGCCTTTTACTCTGGGCACAAGCTGAATGTGACTCCGCACCACGAAATGAATCGCAACGGGCCCTCAATCAATTTTTAAGTCTTGTAGCATATCTAAAAGAACATTATAAGACTGAATCATACGATTTGGTGAAAAACTAAACGTAATTTCTTAGTAAACAACATTTTGTAGGAAAAAACAAACCAAATCTTCAGAGTTTGATCATCTGATGACATTTTCGATCATTTTTCATAAGTATCAACGTACCACTTTCACAAAAATGCATGTAAAAATCCCATGTTAAAAGCTACAGATCGACTTACTTTTTTTATGTACTGTTAAAAAAGATGGCCACACATTAGTTTTCTACAAAGATCTTTAAATCGATAATGAAACCTCCTACCCACAATAATGGACTGTATCTCGGTTTCACTTGAGGTACAGTGAGATTCACCCCGTGTTGTGGGTTATTCGTGCAAACAACATTTCGTAGCTTGACTCAAGAATGGCAGAGGGATGTTGGTCCTGTAACATTCTACAGTGATGAAACGTTTCAATAACTGACAAATCGGTCGAGCTTTCAGTACAGTGCACACCTCTCATAAGCCGTGCTCACAATTCTGTGAACCCGAGTCAGTATTGACTCTGGCACAGTTCGCATTGATTGCTTTAGACTTGACACTTCGCATTACAGTTCGTTTTGATACTATTTTTTCTCCACTTTTTACAGAAATCATTCAGATGTCAAAACTGCTTTCCATTTCAACACAAACATTTTATTTGATCGAATAAACGCTTGTTTACTGCCGCAACAAGAGTAAGTTATGAGTTTTGTGCGAAATAGGCTTAGAACTACTTTAACGGCGTATGTCAGGGAGCAGATCGGCTACCCCACAAGCCTCTCGTGTGACCTCCATTTGCATAAATTGGACAAAAACCTTCCATCACGTGATGTCAAATGGGCTGGAGACACTTTCACCGGTAGGCGAAGTCTCTAGTGAACTAGAATGACGCCTGTAGCGGTGAAAATAGTTTCCCGGTGAAAACAGTTTCCGGAAGTCATCGCAGAGTTATCTGCTCGGGACGTGCTGAGAATTCAACTCTAAAAAGAGACGGCACCCGCCATTCCGCCTGACTGACTTCGCACGCCCGGGGAGTTATGCTAAGATCCGGTCGCGTTAATATATCTGCGTTTTGTGACAAACGTCTTGCTCGGCGGTACTGTACTCCATGCACCTTAACGGTCCGCGTGATTCGGGTGTAATCTTAAGCTAAACGACGTTTATTGGCGCTGCTGAAATGGTCGAAGTCGGAAACATTCGGAACGTCGTTTAGCTTAAGATTACACCCGAATCACGCGGATCGTTAAGGTGCATGGAGTACAGTACCGCCGAGCAAGACGTTTGTCACAAAACGCAGATATATTAACGAGGCCGGATCTTAGCATAACTCCCCGGGCGTGCCAAGTCAGTCAACGGTCGCGTTTAATAAAACCAGACCAAAAATAGACTACAGGGAGGTGACTCCCATATTATTTCCGGCAGGGGAGACGGCTTTGCACGGGGACAAAACTTTTTTGAACGCTACATTATGTGTTAAACTACACAAATGCACCAAAAACACAAAAACTCGTAAAGCACCTAATGCGTCGTTTGTCGGGATATATTCCATGCGAAGAACAGGTGCAGGAGCAGTAAATCGCATAAAGAGAGAGCCCAGCAGATAACTCTGCGATGACTTCCGGATTAACTTTTCGTCGCTACAACGCCTACTTAGCCGATGTTACGACTTGCCAACAGTGATTCTTGGATTTTCGGCAAGTGTCATCGAAGTCGATAATTATGTACCTGGAAGTCCGATATGGCCGATGCTGCGTCTTAATTGGCTGATCAGTGCACGTGGGTCAGAGAGAGAGAGAGAGAGAGAGAGAGAGAGATACAGAGAGAGAGAGAGAGAGAGAGAGAGAGAGAGAGAGAGAGAGAGAGAGAGAGAGAGAGAGAGAGAGTTCTCTCGCGCCTGGAACCGTTGTCCAACATTGATTTTTGCGATTCGCAAGCAAACAAAACTCTTATTTCTATCATTACTGGCACACATACAAAGAAACAGTTACCATAGAACGACAATGATTTCATAAAACTATTTGTAGAATACATCAATAGTTCATTAAAATTGCTACATCATTCAAATTGAAATGTGGATAGTCGAAGTTGCTTGGTCAGTTTGGGCCACTGTGAGTTACATGATACTACACGGCCTACCATACATTTCAGTGGTTCGGGCCGTCATCATGGGTTGCGAGGTATGCAACGCGGCTTTTACGTCCCGTATGCAGGGAACAATTCCAGCAGAACAAGATCTTGTGAAGCACTTCGGCCTTCGTTTACATCAGGTGCTACCCCTTATTAGAACAGAGGTTCAAGGACTGGTATATATATCCACTCCTAGTGTTTGAAGACAAGAAGAGCGTTTTGGCTCCTGAATCGAATGTCGTTCGTGGTTTTCTAGTTAGCATCACTTTAATTTGCTCGAGTGTTTCCAGGGATATGTGAACATTCCATGTGCGCGATTTTGAAGCTTTGAATTCTTTCAACAGTCTTCATTTGGCTTGGACTAGCAGCGTGTGTGTGTGCATGTGTACGTTCTTCCGAATTTAAGTGACGCTGACGTTCCTGGTAGTTGTCAGCATTTTGCTTCACACATAATTTGGAAAGCAAATGAATGTCAGATGTTCAAACATTTATTAGTACTTCCGTCAGTCACGTCTACGAGACGCTTTGTCATCCCAATGTACCCATATAAAAACGGTAAAAACTGCCGTGTATTTTGACAAAGAATCAGACAATAACCAATATAACTGTTCCAGGCTTTAATGACAATATACAAAACAGTAAGCTCCTCGTTTCGAGTATAAACTCTTTGTCAAGACAACGACACAAACAACACTTAACTTAGTGACAGATGTGGGCGGGAGGAAAAGAAGTTGTGAGGTGTAAGGGGAGGGGATGTAATGAGGTGAACGAATTTGACTTTCGTAAGCGGGAACTAACGATAGCATGTGAATGAGTCAAATTTCGTGGAGGAGGGTGAGGCAGTTGTTGATGGGGTGAAGGTTTGGGGGGTGGGGGGTGGAGGGGGAGCTAAATTCCCCTCCCGCCCCCCTCCAACCCCACCTTCCCAAACCCCCCATCCCATCCCATCAGCAACTGCCTCCCCCTGCTCCGTGAAATTTGACGCATGCATCCGCCTCCACGTGCTATCATTAGTTCCGGCTAACGAAAGTCAAATTCGTTCATTTCATTACACCCCCTCCCCTTACACCTCACAACTTCTTTTCCTCCCGCCCACACCTGTCACTAAGTGTTGTTTGTCGTTGTCTTGAGAAAAAGTGTATGCTCGAAACGTCGACCTTACTGTTTAGTATATTGTTAAAACCTGGAACAGTAGTATTGGTTATTGTCTGATTCCTAATCCCAGGCCGCAGTAATTTGTTTTCGGTTTTGACAAAGAGACGATGTAATGCAATGTATGTAAACGTGAGCAAATCAGCAACAGCAAAATATATGCACTATGTTAATGTAAATAATGTGTAAGAAATCGAAACTGTAACTTTGAAATGAACATGTTTTGAACAAGTAATGCATCAAGCTTGTCTCTCACTCATCAGGGAAGGTAATTTATAAATGCAAATTTCTGCTGCATTATTAAGGACAAAATAAGTGAGATTGTGATGATTCGTGCTCATTAGTTGTTCGTTTAAGGTATGATTCATGATGAACAATACTACAGACATGTAATACGTGCATACTCGAAGTGTCGGCGTGTAGGAAAAGCAAGGCGCTAGCAAGCAGACGCGTCCTTGGTGGGCCGCTGACCGTCGTCAAAGACTGCAACATGGCTGCCCTTTAGAAAGAGTTTGCCACCCACAGGAAGTCGTATGGGATGCTAAGAAACACTCCAGATGTTGTGTGCGGAGGCATGCGCAAAGTTGTATGCTATTGTTTAGAAACACGCAGGTGTTGTGTGGAGTTGTTTAGAAACACGCCAAGTGTCGATTGGGGTTGTTTAGAAACACACCAGCTGTTGCACGGAGTTGTTAGGAAACACGCCAGGTGTTGTATGGGGTTGTTTGGAAACACGCCAGGTGTTGTATGGGATTGTTTAGAAACACGCCAGGTGTTGTATGGGACTGTTTAGAAACACAGTAGATGTTGTATGGGGTTGTTTGGAAACACGCCAGGTGTTGTATGGGGTTGTTTGGAAACACGCCAGGTGTTGTATGGGATTGTTTGGAAACACGCCAGGTGTTGTAAGGGGTTGTTTGGAAACACACCAGGTGTTGTATGGGGTTGTTTGGAAACACACCAGGTGTTGTATGGGATTGTTTAGAAACACGCCAGGTGTTGTATGGAGTTGTTTGGAAACACACCAGGTGTTGTATGGGATTGTTTAGAAACACGCCAGGTATTGTATGGAATTGCTTAGAAACACGCCTGGTGTTGTATGGAGTTGTTTAGACACACGCCACGTGTTGTATGAGGTTGTTTAGAAACACGCCAGGTATTCTATGGGCTTCCTTAGAAACACGCCAGGTGTTGTATGGAGTTGTTTAGAAACATCCAAGGTGTTGTATGGAGTTGTTTAGAAACACGTCAGGTGTTGTATGGGATTTTTAAAAACACACCAGGTGTTGTATGGAATTGTTTGGAAACACGCCAGGTGTTGTATGTGGTTGCTTCGAAACACGCCAGATGTTGTGCGGTGTTGTTTGGAAACACGCCAGGTGTTATAAGGAGTTGTTTGCAAACACGCTATGTGTAATGGGGTTGTTTGCAAGCACGCCAGGTGTTGTGGGGTTGTATAAAAACACGCCATGTGTTGAAAGGGGTTGTTTTGAAACATGCAAAGTGTTGTAAAGAGTCGTTTGCAAACACGTTCAGTGTGAAAGGATTGTTTAAAAACACTCCAGGTGTTGTAAGGCGTTGTTTTGAAAACACTCCAGGTGTTGTAAGGCGTTGTTTTGAAACACTCCAGGTGTTGTAAGGCGTTGTTTTGAAAACACTCCAGGTGTTGTAAGGCGTTGTTTTGAAACACTCCAGGTGTTGTAAGGCGTTGTTTTGAAACACTCCAGGTGTTGTAAGGCGTTGTTTGAAACACGCTAAGGATTTTAGAGTTGTTTGCATACACGCCATGTGCTATGGAGTTGTTTGCAAAAGCACCAGGTGTTATATAAAGTTGTTTTGAAACACGCCACTATTT
>JAWQFJ010012917.1:0-2500 GCA_034096865.1 Theodoxus fluviatilis | reverse complement strand
GAGTAGGGCCTGCCTAGCGCTTATCTTCTGTGCAAGCCCGCCACCTACCGCCTAGAGCTTATCCTCTGTGTAGGCCCGCGAGCCTACCACCTGGAGTTCATCCTCTGTGTAGGCCTGTCAGCCAACCAGCCAGTGTGTCACTCTAACACACAAGTGGGTCAGCCATTCAACCAGCCAGTCAGCCGGTTAGCCAGACGGCAAAAGCATTTGATTTTTACCGCAAGAGGCAACCGCCCTCAAGACTTAAGTGACCGAGGAAGACATGACTAATGAGAAATCTAATTTTAACGTTAGGCACGATGGGCTTCTGCGGACTGTGTCTTTGCCAATGGCAATTTGCACCGACCTGTCTCGAAAGGTTCAGTCGTGGACTATCTTTGCAACAACTAGGTGGAATGAGCTCGCTGTGTTTCTGAGATCATGTTCATACTAGGCTTTATATAAACGTGATCTTGTTTAAAGAAATATCATATATTATACTGTTGTACCAAGTTTGGTGGCAGAGCAAAGAGGTATTGGTGAGGTCTTATACAGAGACTTATTTATCACTGTGTGGGTTTCAAAACGCTTTGTACTTGATCTCGCAGTCTAGTGATTGAGCAAAGTCAATAAAAACGTTTCCACTATTTCCTGACACCAGCCGTGATCTTTGATCCTCGAGAATAGTCAATATTGAGAATGTGCAAAGTAAGGTCTCACTGCTTACTACTCTTGTGCAATGTTTGGTGCATAACAGCCATTGTATTCAAGAAAAAGCCTGTTTTGATTATTATGCACGTTAGACTTATGTGACCATGAAATTAAAAATATGATCAAATGGCTACGTCCAAAGGTCAAGAGCCCTCCTTGCCATTATTGTGATGGCGATAACCAGCAGAGTTTCTGATAAAGCTGTCATGTTAAGTTTGTCCCAGTGACCCTGATTACTGCAATGACGGCGATCTTTGAAATCATACAAAGGTAGCGTAAATCTTTGGAAAACTCTGTCAATATCTACTGCTGAGTAAGTTTGATGGCAGTTGTAGGTTTTGACTCCAAGAAAATGCCTACCTTGTTGATAATAGCTGAACTAGTCACACACCCAGCCATCCCCCCCCCCCCCCCCCCCTCACCAACCTCCCCAGCCCACTACAGCTTCCCTCTCCAACCCCCTCCTACTCTGCATGCTGTTCCTTCTCTACTCTTCACCTCATCTCTTTTTGGGGGGGCTCGATCATCCTTTCTACAGCTATTAAAACTGAATGGTGAAATACATGTAGTAGTAACGTTTGTCCTCGTTTGACATTTTTGGAGTATGCAAAACTAATAGAAATAATTCCATTTGAATGGAAAAGTCAGCTTAAGCACAAACGTATCACCATAACTAGGAGTGAATACAACCCACCTGTCAGAACGTTTTTGCTGAAGGAAAAGACAAAAACGGCCTATAAATACTATGAGAGATTAATTCCTAATTCATCCACTCCAGTATCACAAGTAAAGTGGGAGCCAAGGTTAGGAGTAGAGGCACTTCCATGGAAAACATTTTACCTTCTGCCTTTTGAATGTACAAGAGAAATGAAGCTGAGAGATTTCCAATACAGGTTATTGCATAGAATACTTTATGTAAATGACCTTTTATTTAAAATGAAAATAGTGGAGGAGAAGAATTGTACTTTCTGCAACAGGGACGCAGAAACCACAGAACATTTGTTTGTGGAATGTGAGTTCAGTCAGGATTTTTGGAAGCAAGTCACAACTTACCTCAAGAGAAAATAAGAAGGGAAATTAGATTGACGAAAATGAATAGTATTTTGGGGGACCCTGAAGAAGACAGCATGATTAATCACATTATTATTCTGGGGAAAAAAGCGCATTTACTATAGGAAAAATAATGAACTACGCCCATCCATAGAGGATTTCAAATTCTACCTTAATAGTGTGATTCAGACAAAAAAAGAAACATCGAAGTTTGATGACAATTTAAAAGATTTCAAAAACAAATGGAAAGAGTTTTCAAAGGAAGACAAAACGTTCACCAATGCATGTGTGTGTGTGTGTGTGTGTGTGTGTGTGTGTGTGTGTGTGTGTGTGTGTGTGTGTGTGTGTGTGTGTGAGTGTGAGTATGTGTGTGTGTGTGTGTGTGTCCCTGGCCACCCCCCCCCCCCCCCCCCCCACTCCCCCACATCTTCACTTATTATTTTCCTTCTTGTCCAATATTTTGTTTTCAATGAATACAGTTATTTAAATGGAAAAAACAAGAACACTTTTGTTCATGTTACAATAGTAACGAGGGTGGGGGTGGGGGAGTGGGGGTGGGAGTGAGGATAAGGATGGGTGTGGGTGGAGCGGGTAACTTGGGGGCCATGCTGTGACCACCTTCCATAAATTCAGGTAGCTTATTATTCTCTTGAGGTCAAATCGAGTATGTATGCCAAGTTTCAGTGCTGTTGGTTTTGTGGTGTTGGAGTCGTAGTGAAACCATCAAACGAATTCATGCATATTCACTTTTATCCCTCCA
>JAWQFJ010012916.1:17500-34606 GCA_034096865.1 Theodoxus fluviatilis | reverse complement strand
ATAGCAGCAATTATTTAAATTGTAGTTTTGAGGATAATGCGTAGACCTTCTGAGAGATGATCGCCTACAACCGTTTTCAAAATGCTGTGCGATTCCACAATAGTTTACACTGTCCGATGCGTAACCTTGTATTTACTACTGAATCTGTGTCTATAGAAATCGGCATCCCACGATCAGACACACCAGGAAGAAGGACACGGCTGCCCCGACCAAACAAGAGCCCTCATCCAGTGAAATGCTGCAACAAAGTTGTCAGAGTCTGGTTTCCTCACTGCGGCCATTTTGTTCTAAGACACGAGTGCGCCCCCCCGCCCTCTCGATGCCCAGCATGCCCCCACCACGGACTCCCCCAAGGTCATCCCCGCCGCCAGCCTCCGCGCCCCTGAAAGAAACGCCCAAGAAAGAGGGCCAACTGACGAAGAACAGGCTGACATGGACGACACCGTAAGGTCTGCTGCGCCTGAGAGAGTCGATGGTGAAAGAGGCAGGCCTTCCTCAGATCCTCTCCAGTCTGATCCAGACCCCACTGTAGATCTGCGAGAAGCTCGGTCTCGACGGGACGCAGAGAAAATAAGCTCATCCATTGAGTCTAAAACTGCCGACACGCTTTCTGAAAGAAGTCAGGAGGGAAATGACCAGGGTTTCATGCCACTAGATGTTGATTTTGAGAAGATGTACGCTTTGCGTTTCCCACTGAACACTGACACAAGCATTCAGGGGACAATGAGAGGCAAAGAAATTGCAGTATTTCTTCCCGAGTCCAGAACGATTGGTTTGGAGCATCTAGCCGACAGTCATCAGGACACAGTTGTGACTCTGCATCAGAAGAAAGCGCTTCCTATCCAAGGTGACGACGGAAGGCCTGAGACTCGCCGTGTGACGGACCACGTGCCGCTCCTTCCAAAGCCGGCACCTGAGAGACTTCAAGAAAGTGACAACAACGCAGTCGAAGTTCTTAAAGGACGGCCTGCCGAAACACCTGATCAGTCGCGTCAACATGTTCAAGATGTACTTCATGCGATACAGGAAGCAACGAGGGGGATCAAGCATTCCTTTGTACACCAAATGCTCACTGGATTGCGACCCCTCCTGCAGGAAATCAATGCGCTTCCCGTTGTCCCCCAAAGCACAGAGGAGGGGTTGGCAAGGGTCGACTTCAGATCGCCTGATCGGGAACGCATGAATGTTGAAGGGTTCAGAGTGGGCACTTTCCTCTTCTACACCCAAGCAGAAAACCACGCCGTCCTGAGGCTTGCCAACGCTGGCTTCTACTACACGGGCAGGGGCGACACGCTGGCGTGCTTCTGTTGTGACGCGACCTTCTCCTACGCCGACAGGAGACAAGGCGAGGATCCCTACGTCATCCATCGAGAGCTCAACCCAGACTGTCCACACCTGACGGGACGAGACACAGGAAATGTCTTCATCCAGGATGAGCAAACTCGAGCTGAGTCAGGCAGAGACATAACGGGTCCTGCCTCAGAGGGAAATGAAGCAGACTTGCAATTGGTTTCAGAGGCGATAGCACGGATTCGAAGTGCAATTACAGTGTATACACTAGCATCTGTACCCAATGGTGTGCCTCGGACTCAAGGTGAAGCGATCATAGCGGATCCAGAACACATTGCTGAAAACAACAACACTCACAGTGCAAACTTCAGCTTTGAGGAGCCAAGACCTGGTCAAAATACCTCTAATCCATTGATAGAGAGAACATCCTATGCCTATGAGAATAACCCAGTTGACTTCCGTAGGAGAAGAGCGTTGGAAGGCAACAATGATAGATCAAGGCAGGGTAATCCTTCAGTCTCTCAGTTTGGGAACCCACCTGGTCAGCAGAACCCATCCGCTGCACATCAGACGTCCCAGGCAGGAGCCAACGGATTTGGACAAGTTCTGAACCATCAGTCCACGAACACCCAGGAGAGACCTGGTCCCGTGGATGAGCGCTCCAGAGTCCCGGCGCCTCCACAGCCCACAGCGCAGGTCTACGTTGCTTTCCAACAGTCGGCGCCAAACCGGCAGCCTCCAGCCAGTGCACCCAGCAGCTCGAGCACTGCAAGACAGGGAGAGGTCTCCTCAGCCCCAGACAACACAGCTGCCGCCTTGCCTGACTACGACCCGTCTCGCGCTGTCCACACTCAGTACACGGATCTTGAACGTCGAGAGCTTTCCTTCCGCCAGTGGCCCGACACGCACGCCCAGAGTCCTCAAGAGCTGGCGGTTGCCGGCTTCTTCTTCACTGGTAAGTGCTTGCTCGTGTGACTTTTGGCAACTGCTAGTTTATATGACTGACAGACTGACTGAACAAAAGAACGAACGAATGAATGAATGAATGAATGAATGAATTAATTAATTAATGAAAGCATGAATGAATGAATGAATGAATGAATGAATGAATGAATGAATGAATGGGGCCATGAGGCCTTTCATCCTATGTATGCTATTAAAGGTCATTGATCACAAAACAAGAGAAGCTGGTTATGCGTATGAATTGCAGTCAAGCACCAGCTGTTGGTCTGTCCAGGTTGTGTACTGTCTAGCTCCGGAGTTACCCGTCTTTTAGCAGTCACGTGGGAATCGCGTGGGGTCTGTTCCAACTCTAATCCCGCAGACAGATCTCCCTAGCAAACTGTGCCAACTCTTTTCAGACTTCAAAGATATCTTTACATTATGAGTCTTTTTTTTACAAGATCCATTGCAAGTTATAGTCCGTAGTCTGATGTCGGTGCAGGGAGTGCATTGTTGCAAAGTCGTAATTGAACCAAAGCTCGTAAAAATCAAAATGTTCCTATCTGGATTTGTATTTGCTGGATCACTTTTAGTCACATGCATCATTTATCACTTCATTAGGAATGAATGAATGAATTAATTAATGAATGAATGAATGTGTAAGACCTATCAACCTTTGTAGGCTAAATAAGGCCATTGACCACAGAATCACTGTAGCTAGTTTAAGAGCCAAAGTCATTGGTTATTCTTATACAAATCGCGAAGGGAGACGCTGTGGGTCTATTCTTACCCTCAACCCACGGGGGAGTCGTAACTGAACCGCAACTCGTAAATCAGAGTGCATCCATTTGCACTCCTACTTGCAGGTGCACTTTGATATGCACCATTCTTTCCTTGGTGATAACATCACAGAGTTCTAGCGCTTTTGAACATAACGTGTTTGATGCAGATTCCACACACAGGCTACAGAGTGAATACAAAGACGCATCCAGCGGCCTACTTAACCTAAACAACATTCCGTTCTTTCATAACTTCAGGTGTTGGGGACACCGTACGGTGCCACTACTGCGGTCTGGGGCTGAAGCACTGGGACCCGGATGACAGACCCCTGGACGAGCACGTGCGATGGAGGTCTTCGTGTGGCTATCTGCGTGCCCTCCTCGGAGATGCCGACATATACAGGACTTTGGCTCGCATTGGCAGGGGTCAAACTGTGAGTTTATCGTTATCGCCGTCACTGCTGTTCCTGCTATGCTGCTTCTCCTGCTGCTGCTGCTCCCGGTGTTGCTCCTGCTCTGCTACTGCTGCTGCTGCTGCTCTGCTACTATCGCCTCTCCTGCTCTGCTGCTGTTGCTGCTGCTGCTGCTGCTCCTGCTATGCTGCTCTTTCTCTGCTGCAGCTGCTATGCTGCTCCTGTTATGCAGCTCCTGCTCTACTGCTGCTGCTGCTATGCTGCTCCTGTTATGCTGCTCCTGCTCTGCTGCTGCTACTGCTGCTGCTTCTGCTACTGCTGCTATGCTGCTCCTGCTCTACTGCTGCTACTGCTGCTGCTGCTATGCTGCTCCTGTTATGCTGCTCCTGTTATGCTGCTCCTGCTCTGCTGCTGCTACTGCTGCTGCTTCTGCTACTGCTGCTATGCTGCCCCTGCTCTGCTACTGCTGCTGCTCCTGCTCTGATGCTACTACTGCTTCTGCTCCTGCTCTGTTGCTGCTCCTACTGCTGCTCCTGCTCTGCTGCTGCTACTGCTTCTGCTCCTGCTCTGCTGCTGCTCCTACTGCTGCTCCTGCTCTGCTGCTGCTACTGCTTCTGCTCCTGCTCTGCTGCTGCTCCTACTGCTGCTCCTGCTCTGCTGCTGCTACTGCTTCTCCTCCTGCTCTGTTGCTGCTCCTACTGCTGCTCCTGCTCTGCTGCTGCTACTGCTTCTGCTCCTGCTCTGCTGCTGCTCCTACTGCTGCTCCTGCTCTGATGCTACTACTGCTTCTGCTCCTGCTCTGTTGCTGCTACTGCTTCTGCTCCTGCTCTGCTGCTGCTCCTACTGCTGCTCCTGCTCTGCTGCTGCTCCTACTCTGCTGCTCCTCTGCTGCTCCTACTGCTGCTGCTACTGCTTCTGCTCCTGCTCTGCTGCTCCTACGGCTGCTCCTGCTCTGCTGCTGCTCCTACGGCTGCTCCTGCTCTGCTGCTCCTACTGCTGCTGTTACTGCTCTGCAGCTGCTGTTTCTGCTGCTGCTTCTGCTCCTGCTCTGCTGCTGTTCCTGCTCTGCAGTTGCTGCTTCTGCTGCTGCTTCTGCTCTGCTTCTGCTCCTGCTCTGCTGCTGTTCCTGCTCTGCAGCTGCAGCTTCTGCTGCTGCTTCTGCTCCTGCTCTGCTGCTGTTCCTGCTCTGCAGCTGCTGCTTTAGCTGCTGCTTCTGCTGCTGCTCTGCTGCTGTTCCTGCTCTGCAGCTGCTGCTTCTGCTGCTGCTTTTGCTCCTGCTCTGTTGCTGTTCCTGCTCTGCAGCTGCTGCTTCTGCTCTGCGCCTGCTCCTGCTGCTTCTGCTGCTGCTTCTGCTCCTGCTCTGCTGCTGCTCCTACTGCTGCTCCTGCTCTGCTGCTGCTACTGCTGCTGCTTCTGCTCCTGCTCTGCTGCTGCTCCTGCTCTGCTGCTCCTACTGCTGCTCCTGCTCTGCTGCTGCTCTGCTGCTTCTGCTGCTGCTGCTGCTTCTGCTGCTGGTTCTGCTCCTGCTCTGCTGCTGCTCCTACTGCTGCTCCTGCTCTTATGCTCCTACTGCTGCTCCTGCTCTGCTGCTCCTACTGCTGCTGCTGCTCCTGCTGCTGCTGCTGCTGCTCTGCTGCTGCTCCTGCTCTGCTGCTGCTCCTACTGCTGCTCCTGCTCTGCTGCTCCTACTGCTGCTCCTACTCTGCTGCTCCTACTGCTGCTCCTGCTCTGCTGCTGCTCCTGGTCTGCTGCTGCTCCTACTGCTGCTCCTGCTCTGCTGCTGCTCCTACTGCTGCTCCTGCTCTGCTGCTCCTACTGCTGCTCCTACTCTGCTGCTCCTACTGCTGCTCCTGCTCTGCTGCTCCTACTGCTGCTGCTGCTCCTGCTGCTGCTGCTGCTGCTCCTGCTGCTGCTCCTACTGCTGCTCCTGCTGCTGCTGCTGTTCCTGCTCTGCTGCTGCTCCTTCTGCTGCTCCTACTGCTGCTCCTGCTCTGCTGCTGCTCCTACTGCTGCTCCTGCTCTGCTGCTCCTACTGCTGCTCCTGCTCTGCTGCTGCTCCTACTGCTGCTCCTGCTGCTGCTCCTACTGCTGCTCCTGCTCTGCTGCTGCTCCTGCTCTGCTGCTGCTCCTGCTGCTGATCCTACTGCTGCTCCTGCTGCTGCTGCTGTTCCTGCTCTGCTGCTGCTCCTGCTCTGCTGCTGCTCCTACTGCTGCTCCTGCTCTGCTGCTGCTCCTGCTCTGCTGCTGCTCCTACTGCTGCTCCTACTGCTGCTCCTGCTGCTGCTGCTGTTCCTGCTCTGCTGCTGCTCCTGCTCTGTTGCTGCTCCTACTGCTGCTCCTACTGCTGCTCCTGCTCTGCTGCTCCTACTGCTGCTCCTGCTCTGCTGCTGCTCCTACTGCTGCTCCTGCTGCTGCTCCTACTGCTGCTCCTGCTCTGCTGCTGCTCCTGCTCTGCTGCTGCTCCTGCTGCTGCTCCTACTGCTGCTCCTGCTGCTGCTGCTGTTCCTGCTCTGCTGCTGCTCCAGCTCTGCTGCTGCTCCTACTGCTGCTCCTGCTCTGCTGCTGCTCCTGCTCTGCTGCTGCTCCTGCTGCTGCTCCTGCTGCTGCTGCTGCTCCTGCTCTGCTGCTGCTCCTGCTCTGCTGCTGCTCCTGCTGCTGCTCCTGCTCTGCTGCTGCTCCTACTGCTGCTCCTGCTCTGCTGCTCCTACTGCTGCTCCTGCTCTGCTGCTCCTACTGCTGCTGCTGCTCCTGCTGCTGCTGCTGCTCCTGCTGCTGCTCCTGCTCTGCTGCTGCTCCTACTGCTGCTCCTGCTCTGCTGCTCCTACTGCTGCTCCTGCTCTGCTGCTCCTACTGCTGCTCCTGCTCTGCTGCTGCTCCTGGTCTGCTGCTCCTACTGCTGCTCCTGCTGCTGCTGCTGTTCCTGCTCTGCTGCTGCTCCTACTGCTGCTCCTACTGCTGCTCCTGCTCTGCTGCTGCTCCTACTGCTGCTCCTGCTCTGCTGCTCCTACTGCTGCTCCTGCTCTGCTGCTGCTCCTACTGCTGCTCCTGCTGCTGCTCCTACTGCTGCTCCTGTTCTGCTGCTGCTCCTGCTCTGCTGCTGCTCCTGCTGCTGCTCCTACTGCTGCTCCTGCTGCTGCTGCTGTTCCTGCTCTGCTGCTGCTCCTGCTCTGCTGCTGCTCCTACTGCTGCTCCTGCTCTGCTGCTGCTCCTGCTCTGCTGCTGCTCCTACTGCTGCTCCTACTGCTGCTCCTGCTGCTGCTGCTGTTCCTGCTCTGCTGCTGCTCCTGCTCTGCTGCTGCTCCTACTGCTGCTCCTACTGCTGCTCCTGATCTGCTGCTCCTACTGCTGCTCCTGCTCTGCTGCTGCTCCTACTGCTGCTCCTGCTGCTGCTCCTACTGCTGCTCCTGCTCTGCTGCTGCTCCTGCTCTGCTGCTGCTGCTGCTGCTGCTCTACTGCTGCTCCTGCTCTGCTGCTGCTGCTCCTGCTCTGCTGCTGCTCCTGCTCTGCTGCTGCTGCTACTGCTGCTCCTGCTCTGCTGCTGCTCCTGCTCTGCTGCTGCTCCTGCTCTGCTGCTGCTCCTGCTGCTGCTCCTACTGCTGCTCCTGCTGCTGCTGCTGTTCCTGCTCTGCTGCTGCTCCTGCTCTGCTGCTGCTCCTGCTGCTGCTCCTGCTCTGCTGCTGCTCCTACTGCTGCTCCTGCTCTGCTGCTCCTACTGCTGCTCCTGCTCTGCTGCTGCTCCTACTGCTGCTCCTGCTCTGCTGCTGCTCCTACTGCTGCTCCTCCTCTGCTGCTCCTACTGCTGCTGCTACTGCTTCTGCTCTGCTGCTTCTGCTGCTCCTACTGCTGCTGCTCCTACTGCTGCTCCTACTGCTGCTCCTGCTGCTGCTGCTGTTCCTGCTCTGCTGCTGCTCCTACTGCTGCTCTTGCTCTGCTGCTGCTCCTGCTCTGCTGCTGCTCCTACTGCTGCTCCTACTGCTGCTCCTACTGCTGCTCCTGCTCTGCTGCTGCTCCTACTGCTGCTCATGCTCTGCTGCTGTTCCTGCTCTGCAGCTGCTGCTTCTGCTGCTGCTTCTGCTGCTCCTGCTTCTGCTGCTGCTCCTGCTCTGCTGCTGCTTCTGCTCCTGCTCTGCTGCTGTTCCTGCTCTGCAGCTGCTGCTTCTGCTGCTGCTTCTGCTGCTGCTCTGCAGCTGCTGCTTCTGCTGCTGCTCCTGCTCTGCTGCTGCTTCTGCTCCTGCTCTGCTGCTGCTTCTGCTCCTGTTCTGCTGCTGCTTCTGCTCCTGCTCTGCTGCTTCTGCTCCTGCTCTGCTGCTACTGTTCCTACTGCTGTTCCTGCTCTGCTGCTGCTGCTTCTGCTCTGCGCCTGCTCCTGCTGCTTCTGCTGCTGCTTCTGCTCCTGCTGCTGCTGCTGCTCCTGCTGCTGCTCCTGCTGCTGCTGCTGTTCCTGCTGCTGCTCCTGCTGCTTCTGCTGCTGTTCCTGCTCTGCTGCTGCTGCTCCTGCTGCTTCTGCTGCTGCTCCTGCTGCTTCTGCTGCTGCTCCTGCTGCTGCTGCTGCTCCTGCTCTGCTGCTGCTCCTGCTGCTGCTGCTGTTCCTGCTCTGCTGCCACTGTTCCTGCTGCTTCTGCTGCTGCTCCTGCTGCTTCTGCTGCTGTTCCTGCTCTGCTGCTGTTCCTGCTGCTCCTGCTCTGCTGCTGCTCCTGCTCTGCTGCTATTCCTGCTGCTTCTGCTGCTGTTCCTGCTCTGTTGCTGCTCCTGCTGCTGCTGCTGTTCCTGCTCTGCTGCCACTGTTCCTGCTGCTTCTGCTGCTGCTCCTGCTGCTTCTGCTGCTGCTCCTGCTCTGCTGCTGTTCCTGCTGCTCCTGCTCTGCTGCTACTACCGCTGCTGTTACTGCTACTGCTTCGAGTGCTATCGCTCCTACTGCTGCTGCTACTGCTGCTGCTTCTAGTGCTATTGCTTCTACAGCCTCTGCTACTGCTGCTGCTCCTAGTGATATTGCTCCTACTGCTGCTGCTCCTACTGCTATTGCTCCTACTGCTGCTGCTACTGCTGCTGCTACTGCTATTGCTCCTACTGCTGCTGCTACTGCTGCTGCTCCTAGTGCTATTGCTCCTACTGCTGCTGCTCCTACTGCTATTGCTCCTACTGCTGCTGCTACTGCTGCTGCTCCTAGTGCTATTGCTCCTACTGCTGCTGCTCCTACTGCTATTGCTCCTACTGCTGCTGCTACTGCTGCTGCTCCTAGTGCTATTGCTCCTACTGCTGCTGCTACTGCTGCTGCTCCTAGTGCTATTGCTCCTACTGCTGCTGCTCCTACTGCTATTGCTCCTACTGCTTGCTGCTACTGCTGCTGCTCCTAGTGCTATTGCTCCTACTGCTGCTGCTCCTACTGCTATTGCTCCTACTGCTGCTGCTACTGCTGCTGCTCCTAGTGCTATTGCTCCTACTGCTGCTGCTCCTACTGCTATTGCTCCTACTGCTGCTGCTACTGCTGCTGCTCCTAGTGCTATTGCTCCTACTGCTGCTGCTCCTACTGCTATTGCTCCTACTGCTGCTGCTACTGCTGCTGCTCCTAGTGCTATTGCTCCTACTGCTGCTGCTCCTAGTGCTATTGCTCCTACTGCTGCTGCTCCTAGTGCTATTGCTCCTACTGCTGCTGCTCCTACTGCTGCTGCTCCTACTGCTATTGCTCCTACTGCTGCTGCTCCTACTGCTGCTGCTCCTACTGCTATTGCTCCTACTGCTGCTGCTCCTACTGCTATTGCTCCTACTGCTGCTGCTCCTACTGCTGCTGCTCCTACTGCTATTGCTCCTACTGCTGCTGCTCCTACTGCTATTGCTCCTACTGCTGCTGCTCCTACTGCTATTGCTCCTACTGCTGCTGCTACTGCTGCTGCTCCTAGTGCTATTGCTCCTACTGCTGCTGCTCCTACTGCTGCTGCTCCTACTGCTATTGCTCCTACTGCTGCTGCTACTGCTGCTCCTACTGCTGCTGCTCCTACTGCTATTGCTCCTACTGCTGCTGCTCCTACTGCTATTGCTCCTACTGCTGCTGCTACTGCTGCTGCTCCTAGTGCTATTGCTCCTACTGCTGCTGCTCCTACTGCTGCTGCTCCTACTGCTATTGCTCCTACTGCTGCTGCTCCTACTGCTATTGCTCCTACTGCTGCTGCTCCTACTGCTATTGCTCCTACTGCTGCTGCTCCTACTGCTATTGCTCCTACTGCTGCTGCTCCTACTGCTATTGCTCCTACTGCTGCTGCTCCTACTGCTCTACTGCTGCTGCTCCTACTGCTGCTGCTCCTACTGCTGCTGCTCCTACTGCTATTGCTCCTACTGCTGCTGCTACTGCTGCTGCTCCTACTGCTATTGCTCCTACTGCTGCTGCTACTGCTGCTGCTCCTACTGCTATTGCTCCTACTGCTGCTGCTCCTACTGCTGCTGCTCCTACTGCTGCTGCTACTGCTGCTGCTACTGCTGCTGCTCCTACTGCTATTGCTCCTACTGCTGCTGCTCCTAGTGCTATTGCTCCTACTGCTGCTGCTCCTACTGCTATTGCTCCTACTGCTGCTGCTACTGCTGCTGCTCCTAGTGCTATTGCTCCTACTGCTGCTGCTCCTACTGCTGCTGCTCCTACTGCTATTGCTCCTACTGCTGCTGCTCCTACTGCTATTGCTCCTACTGCTGCTGCTACTGCTGCTGCTCCTACTGCTGCTGCTCCTACTGCTGCTGCTCCTACTGCTGCTGCTCCTACTGCTGCTGCTACTGCTGCTGCTCCTACTGCTGCTGCTCCTACTGCTGCTGCTCCTACTGCTGCTGCTCCTACTGCTGCTGCTCCTAGTGCTATTGCTCCTACTGCTGCTGCTCCTACTGCTATTGCTCCTACTGCTATTGCTCCTACTGCTGCTGCTACTGCTGCTGCTCCTAGTGCTATTGCTCCTACTGCTGCTGCTCCTACTGCTGCTGCTACTGCTGCTGCTCTTAGTGCTATTGCTCCTACTGCTGCTGCTCCTACTGCTATTGCTCCTACTGCTGCTGCTCCTACTGCTGCTGCTCCTAGTGCTACTGCTCCTACTGCTGCTGCTACTGCTGCTGCTCCTAGTGCTATTGCTCCTACTGCTGCTGCTCCTACTGCTGCTGCTCCTACTGCTGCTGCTCCTACTGCTGCTGCTACTGCTGCTGCTCCTACTGCTGCTGCTCCTACTGCTATTGCTCCTACTGCTGCTGCTACTGCTGCTGCTCCTAGTGCTATTGCTCCTACTGCTGCTGCTCCTACTGCTATTGCTCCTACTGCTGCTGCTACTGCTGCTGCTCCTAGTGCTATTGCTCCTACTGCTGCTGCTACTGCTGCTGCTACTGCTGCTGCTCCTACTGCTATTGCTCCTACTGCTATTGCTCCTACTGCTGCTGCTACTGCTGCTGCTCCTACTGCTATTGCTCCTACTGCTGCTGCTCCTACTGCTATTGCTCCTACTGCTATTGCTCCTACTGCTGCTGCTACTGCTGCTGCTCCTACTGCTATTGCTCCTACTGCTATTGCTCCTACTGCTATTGCTCCTACTGCTATTGCTCCTACTGCTATTGCTCCTACTGCTATTGCTCCTACTGCTATTGCTCCTACTGCTATTGCTCCTACTGCTGCTGCTACTGCTGCTGCTCCTACTGCTATTGCTCCTACTGCTATTGCTCCTACTGCTGCTGCTCCTACTGCTATTGCTCCTACTGCTGCTGCTCCTAGTGCTATTGCTCCTACTGCTGCTCCTACTGCTGCTGCTCCTAGTGCTATTGCTCCTACTGCTGCTGCTCCTACTGCTATTGCTCCTACTGCTGCTGCTCCTAGTGCTATTGCTCCTACTGCTGCTGCTACTGCTGCTGCTCCTACTGCTATTGCTCCTACTGCTGCTGCTCCTACTGCTATTGCTCCTACTGCTGCTGCTCCTACTGCTGCTGCTCCTAGTGCTATTGCTCCTACTGCTGCTGCTCCTACTGATGCTGCTACTACTGCTGCTGCTACTGCTGCTGCTGCTGCTACTGCTGCTGCTGCTACTGCTGCTGCTCCTAGTGCTAATGGTCCTACTGCTATTGCTCCTAGTGCTGCTGCTCCTACTGCTATTGCTCCTACTGCTGCTGCTCCTACTGCTATTGCTCCTACTGCTGCTGCTGCTACTGCTGCTGCTCCTACTGCTATTGCTCCTACTGCTGCTGCTCCTACTGCTGCTGCAACTGCTGTTGCTCCTACTGCTATTGCTGCAACTGCTGATACTGCTGCTGCTGTTGCTCCTACTGCTATTGCTGCAACTTCTGAAACTGCTGCTGCTGCTGTTGCTCCTACTGCTATTGCTGCAACTGCTGCTGGTACTGCTATTGCTCCTAGTGCTTCTGCTGCAACTGCTGCTGCTGTTGCTTCTACTTCTATTGCTGCAACTGCTGATACTGCTTCTGCTGTTGCTCCTACTGCTATTGCTGCAACTGCTGCAACTACTGATACTGCTGCTGCTGTCGCTGCTGCTGCAACTGTTGCTGCTACTGCTATTGCTGCAACTGCTGATACTGCTTCTGCTGCTGCAACTGCTGCAACTGCTGCAACTGCTACTGCTACTGCTATTGCTCCTAGTGCTACTGCTGCTACTGCTACTGCTGCAGCTATTGCTCCTAGTGCTACTGCTGCAACTGCTGCCGCTGCTGCTGTTGCTCCTAGTGCTACTGCTGCTACTGCTACTGCTGCAGCTATTGCTCCTAGTGCTACTGCTGCAACTGCTGCCGCTGCTGCTGTTGCTCCTAGTGCTACTGCTGCTACTGCTACTGCTGCAGCTATTGCTCCTAGTGCTACTGCTGCAACTGCTGCCGCTGCTGCTGTTGCTCCTAGTGCTACTGCTGCTACTGCTACTGCTGCAGCTATTGCTCCTACTGCTACTGCTGCAACTGCTGCAACTGCTACTGCTACTGCTATTGGTCCTACTGCTACTGCTGCTACTGCTACTGGTGCAGCTATTGCTCCTAGCGCTACTGCTGCTACTGCTTCTGCTACTGCTATTGCTCCTACTGCTACTGCTGCTACTGCTACTGCTGCAGCTATTGCTCCTAGTGCTACTGCTGCAACTGCTGCCGCTGCTGCTGTTGCTCCTACTGCTATTGGGGTTTGGGGGTCAGGGGCTATTCCATTCCACACCGCTACGTGTCGCCAAAGCTTTGCAGACGTTGTGCTGCATACGAGAAGCCTGCATGTGGTCGTGCCTTGTGGACAAGGCGACACGAACACAGCCAGTCCCATTGTGGGCAGGGAAGCCTGTGCAGAGCTCACAGACAGTTTAACGTCCTGCAGTCTGGCAACTCTAGTTTCAGTCTGGGCATGCAATTTCCGCTTCAGCCTCAACCTCTCAATCATTCAGGGCAGTTTTCTTCCCAAGAGCGGCCGACGTGTCCTGTGCACGTGCACTGAGAGATCGCGTGCCCAGAAGGTTTCTGGTGTATGGGAATGAGTCATTTTGGTGTCCCATTGTTTGTCGGAGACAAGAAATGAGAGTAAATATTGGAGACGGTGACGTTTCTTCTGGTGTGAAATGGGGTAGCGTTGAAGAGGGATTTGAAGGAACTACAATCACTTTGCAACGCTACAAGCTCAAGCACAGCCATGAAGGTGCTTGAGCTCGTGCATGTGAACAGGCATCGCAAGGTTTGGTGGTTTTTAAATGTTTTTTTGTTATTGCTTTGCGACTTAGTCGATGGTTCGACAACAGCCAAAACTAAGATGTGAAGATCGTGTCCCCACGATAGGAGACTACCGCCACGTTCAAGTCAACGGCCTCCCCAGTGCGTCATTCTCCAATAGTTCACTCACTGCAAAGGACAAGGAATACTGCAACATTTAAATTTCATCTTTAATCACAGAACAATGCGTTAGTCATGCGTGTCAGAAAGAGAGAAAATAAAACAAAGCGGGGGAGGGGGGAGGGATGGGGGTAGGGGGTAAGGGGAGAGAAGGGGAGGGGGAGGGGGATAGGGAAGGGGGGAGGGATGGGGGTAGGGGGGAAGGGGAGAGAAGGGGAGGGGGAGGGGTAAAAGGGGAGGGGGGAGGGATGGGAATAGGGGTGGAAGGGGAGAGAAGGGGAGGGGGAGGGGTAAAGGGGGAGGGGGGAGGGGGATCGGGAAAGGGGGAGGGATGGGGGTAGGGGGGTAAGCAGGGGCAGAGTGAAGAAAACGAACTAGAAGGTGAGGATAGGAAGAATGTCTCATCTCAGTTGTCCCAAACGATATGTACTATGATGGTCATGTTTGCCGCTCCATAGGAATGAAGACTTCTTTATGTATCACCTTCAATGTGTTTTCATGTGGGTCAGGAAGAGCTTTTGATGAACATATACTTATCAATAAGGTTAACATTTCTAATTTCCATATTCAATTACCATAATTTCCCCTACAATTGATAAATTTATCCTTTTCCACCTTTGAAAAGAAAAAGTTCACCTTTGAAACATTTGATTGCTCTGTGTACTTCCTACAGCTATCAAAGAAGCATGTTAGACAGGCAATATTTCCCAGCTGGTTTTCTCTATGCTACATGCTTTAAAGGATGCTGTAGGGTGTCTTGTGTAGCCCTTGATCATTCTTACAGCTCCTTCTCTGCTATAAACTTGGTCTCTATAGATGACGATGTGCTCGCTCAGACGCACGCACACACACATACACGCACACACACACACACTCTCTGTACAAAAAGGCAGCCAGCCGTGTATACACACAACTCATGCACGATTGAGCGCACACACAAACACACACACACACACATACACACACACACACACACACATACACACACACACACATACACACATACACACACACACATACACACTCACACACACACATACACACACACATACACACACACACACACACACACACACACACACACACACACACACATACACACACACACATACACACATACACGCGCGCGCGCTAAAACTGCACTCATTCAAAAAGACAAAGATTCACGAGTTTACACTTTGGTAAATAAAAGGATGGTAAATGTATAAAGAAATGAAAACAGCGACAGATGAGTAGATAAACAATCACAGACAGACAGGCGTCAGCAGAGATATGGGAAAAGGCAGACGCACGCTGATTTCTTGTGGTGCAACACAAACACATTATTCATAAATATAGGCATATGTGTGCAGTTCTGTTTTTTGCCTCTGATGTGCTGCAAAAGGAATCCCATATCTCCATATTTACTTCCTCACACAGAATGAGTCATTATGCGCTATAAAAACCTTATATATCGCTGATTGTGTTACTTCTTTCATTTCGGATATAAATTCTCTTACATAGGAAGTGGCATTTGAAAATTCTTTCATGAAATAATTCAACACGTGCAATCTTGAAACTGGAATTTTGCTGCATCGGCATCGAATCGTGAAAAGTGTGACAAGACATAGACAACCTTGTCGTCTGTAGCGAAATGAAGCTGCTCTTAAGATCTCAAGCTTAGACAAAACAAAATAAATGCATCTCTGAGGGGATCATTCCTTCCACACGGAATTTCACTCCAGACTCATGTCTCGCTGCCAAAGATTCCGCTCTCCAAAAACACACACAGACAGATACCATCGATCTTTTGCACACACTGCCATTAGTCTTTTAAGCACCATCTATTCTAAAACTGCAGGATGATATAGTTCAGTTCAGTCTCTTAACTCTGAGATGGGTTGTTGAGGCACCACTGATGAATTTCGGACAATCTTCCTCCATCGAGCTCTATCCTCTGAGGCTCGCTGTGAGTCAGCAAAGGTCAAGCCTGTCCACTCTTTGATGTTGTCTTCCCACCTCTTTCTCTGCCTGCCTCTCCTTCTCCCACCTGGTACGGTACCTGGCAGGATGGTCTTGGCCAGCCCACTGCCTCTTGACACGTGACCGTACCACTTCAGCTTTCTGCTTTTCACGATTGAGAGCAGGTCTTCGTACTGTCCAATTGCTCTCCTGATCCTGTTGCTGACTTCCTCATTCGTGACATGGTCTTTATATGAGATGTTCAGAATCTAGGATGATAGTAACCTCTGGCAACGCAGCAACTTTCTTTTGTTCAGTTTACATCACCCCTGGTTTGTGACTTGCTGTCTTGCATTGGGAAGTTTCCGTTGTACATAGCAAATACCTTCTGCCAGTGAAGTGTAATCTTTAATTTTGTATACTTTGGATGACTAAAGTATATGTTGTGTTATGTTATACTCTCACACACTCACACACATACACACATATATACACACACGCACAACATACACACGTATACATGCACACACGCGCGCGCACACGCACACACACGCGCGCGCACGCGCACACACATACAAACAAACATGCATAACATACACACGCATACATGCACACACACACACACACGCAAACACACACACACACAGACACACACACACACACACACAGACACACACACACACGCACGCGCGCGCACACACACACACACTTATTAACACACACATACACACACACACACACACAAACACACACACACATGCACGCACGCACGCGCACACTCACACACACACACATACAAACCCACCCACACATACATACACACAAACACACACTCACGCACGCACACACACGCACGCACGCACACGCACGCACCCACACCCACACACACACAATCACACACACACACCACTCAAACCGACAAACGGGTGCACAAACGGGCAGCAGACGAATGGCCGAAAGACAGAAGGGTGGGGGATCAGTTGAGAAGACAGATTGAAAGAAGGATGAATGGACTGATGAGTGAAGTACCAGGCGCATGACGGACGGACGGAGGGGTAGATCTAAGAGCAGCCACGCTGCTAGATGGACACAGTCACAGAAGCAGACTTGCCAGGCACTAACATTGAACAAGACACGGAATCCTCTTCTTTCTTATAACTGGGCGACATCTCCTTCACGACTGCACCTTGATGATGCTTGTGAGCAAGAGTTCTAATTGGTGTGCCAGAATAAACGCTGTCCTGTTAAAGTATGGCGTGGAGAGTGTATGGGAGAGTCCCAGTCAGTAACAAGTGAAAGAGAGTTTCTCTTAACGCTCCAATGAAGGACGATAACTGATTATAAGATGTGGAGTGACTGTATTCATATAAGTCTTATATACTCATTGTAGTGTACTTTCACGTCCGTTAGGCGTCTTGAGAACTATATCAAAACAGTAAATAAACAAAAGTTCCGAAATTGTTTAATCCGTTTCATACTGGGGATAAGCAACATAATGGTACACCGACATAGATAGGCTTACTACAGCAACGCTGATCTCACTTGCCCATTGTGTATAGAGCGGGGGAAGATGAAGTACATTTCTCACATCAATGCCCTCTCTACGAAGATATATCCGTATGACTCATTTACCAGTTGCAAACATTTCTCCACATCAGAATACTAGTGTACATTTGTTACCAAGTGCCAACGAATAAATTATGTGGGCTGTCTGTCTGTATTTGATGCATGCTTTTAAACGATTGTCACTGCCCTGTCTGATTTGTTTGAAGAGCGAAGGTGTGTGCCAGTAACATGCACGTTGTCACGGGCCTGAGGCCTGACAATAACTTTTCGTTCATTCGTTCGTTTGTTCGTGCGTAATATAACTGGGCGATAACAAAGCACATCGTTATGATAATGATAATGAATGGAGTTTT
>JAWQFJ010012916.1:12500-15000 GCA_034096865.1 Theodoxus fluviatilis | reverse complement strand
GCGCCACAACGAAAGTAACAAACAAAAACAGCTCTATAGTACGGTGCAGACGAATGAAAACTCTCGGTTTTCAAGACTTGGTGCTAAGGTTGGCCCGTCTCATGAGCAAAGCACACTTGATAAGATTCCCACAGTTATGAAAATATAAAAAAAGAGTTTTAATGCCATTATGATATCAACTTTAAATAAGTATTTTTGTATGTCGCTCGTTTTGGTGTTCGTTTATGTGCATTTCGGTTAGATACGATGATTTTAGAAAACTTGAGAACATATAAAAAATCTCCAGGTTTTGCACATAAAGGAAAAGAAAATCGTTTGTGTTTAAAAGTAATAATCTAATAATCTAATAAAAGAACATGCTTGCTTTTGAGAACAATGACATGTGCATGTAAAGTATAAGCAGATATCCATTTGCTGTCAGGAAGCCAAAACAGCAGTCTCAATGCGTAAAGAACATCTTGAGTCATACATTTTTTGTGGAATGTTTAGTTTTGATCCAGTATATCTAAGCAGACAGCTACCAAGTCTTCCACCAGTAAACATGCAAATTGCATCCATATTTCGCATTCAAATGAGCTCATGACATCTGTGTTGTCAGGGGAAAAAACTTCCTATTGAGAGCTTCTGACATTCACTCCTGTCTCGTCCCACAGAGCCAATACAACCTCTCGCCTGTCCAGAGTAAAGAGTTCTCTACTCCTCCGCCCACTGCTTGACCCCAGTTGATCCCAGCGGACCCCAAGATGGGGCGCTGAGTGCGGCCAGAGGCAAGGTCAAGGTTGGTCATCATGAGGACAGAAGTCTGCTGACCTCGTCTGGGTGATGGCAAAGCGCTCAGCAGGCGAAATGGCATGCCGGAATCCTGCAGGAATCTGAAGCCATGATGAGTCTACCGTGCTCGGTAGGAGCCAGCGCTATGAGGAACAGTTGGTTGGCCTGTGACTGTGAAGAGAGAGAGAGAGAGAGAGAGAGAGAGAGAGAGAGAGAGAGAGAGAGAGAGAGAGAGAGAGAGAGAGAGAGAGAGAGAGAGAGAGTGAGCTGTATTGGTAGTGGGTTGAGGTCGCCTTGGCCTTCGGGAAGGATTAGCAAGGAAGACATCGCTCTTGTTACTGGAATAATACCCCTTTGACCCCTTTCTTGGCTGAATAAAAACATTTACATTGTGTATTGTGTATGTGTGCACAATAATATCATGAGTTTAAGATCTATATTGGAGGGCTGATATGATTTGTTCTTTGTATGAGGAAAGAGTGTGAATTTTGCTATACGTTTTCGTGTCAGTAACCTTCTGTTTTACCAAAGGCCAGTCAAAATATACGAGACTTGTGCGCCTGTCTCGGTGACGTATCTGCTTGTGCGCATGTCATTGAGCACAAGTGAGAGTGCGTTCAAAGAAAAACGTTAGTGGTATGAACATATACAGTGTGCGCGTTACGTGTGTATATATGCGAACGTGAGCGCGCGCGCACGCAGGCATTCTGGCGGGGCAACAGAACTATTCATGATCACACACGAGTGAAGCAATCACAGTTGCAAAAATTGCTCATATTGTCAAATAATATCGGAGAACGTTCACAGATCTTTCAAACACACAAACACACACATACGCACACACACACACACACGCAAGCACGGACGCAAGCACGCACGAACGCACGCACGCACGCACACACACAAACATACACACACACACACAACTCCAATGACCGCAGAGATTGAGAACACGATTAATAAAATTGAATTCTTACTTTTGAGATGAAACGCATTAACATTTTTGTCGATTAAAGGTTAATGGGATGTATTATAGTTCAACTCGAATAATAAACTCACTGTTGATTGTTTTCCCCACACGATAGAAAAATTGCGATAAACAAAATCAAAATAACAATATTCCCTTGTATTTAGAATGCTACGGATAGCAGTATGTCAAGCAATTACTTAAAACTATTATCGGTAATATTAGCTTTCTTTTTCTAACCTGTATACAAAATTTGAAGAAAAAAAGTATGCCTGCGCTCTCTGTAAGTCACTAGCGCATGCATATGACAGTGCATGCATGCAAATCTTACATGGAGTTTGCGTGTAGTGATTACCGTAAATACGTTTTGCATTTCTTCATCAGAGGTCCTTGAACTCCCTACATCGTAAATAGAAAGACATCAAACCCTGAACCAGTGGAGAACCACTGGAAAGACCGTAGAGACTCAGTACGCCCTTGACCCTGTGACCCCAGCGCAAGTGCGCACCACTCCAAGGACTTCCGGTGGGAAGCAGTCTGCTTGCGCGCGACTCCGCGTGCCCGGATGTTGCAACTCTTATGGCCGCAGTTGACACGATCAAAGTTTACTGGGTCATTAGCTGCCTTGTTCACGGCAGTGGCTGAATGGTTTGTCTTGACTTGTCATGTAAAAGTTGACTTCTGCCACCTTGCGCACGAGTAACACAAGGGATGAGCCGCTCATTGCATACCTCATCAGCTGGAACCCCTGGCTGCTGGGCT
>JAWQFJ010012916.1:0-5000 GCA_034096865.1 Theodoxus fluviatilis | reverse complement strand
CTAGTTCGCAGATCCCTCCAAACCTAGTTCCCCGATCCCTCCAAACCTAGTTCCCCGATCCCTCCAAACCTAGTTCCCCTATCCCTCCAAACCTAGTTCACCGATCCCTCCAAACCTAGTTCCCCGATCCCTCCAAACCTAGTTCCCCGATCCCTCCAAACCTAGTTCCCCTATCCCTCCAAACCTAGTTCCCCTATCCCTCCAAACCTAGTTCCCCGATCCCTCCAAACCTAGTTCCCCTATCCCTCCAAACCTAGTTCCCCTATCCCTCCAAACCTAGTTCCCCTATCCCTCCAAACCTAGTTCCCCGATCCCTCCAAACCTAGTTCCCCGATCCCTCCAAACCTAGTTCCCCGATCCCTCCAAACCTAGTTCCCCGATCCCTCCAAACCTAGTTCACCGATCCTTCCAAACCTAGTTCCCCGATCCCTCCGAACCTAGTTCCCCGATCCCTCCGAACCTAGTTCCCCGATCCCTCCGAACCTAGTTCCCCGATCCCTCCGAACCTAGTTCCCCGATCCCTCCGAACCTAGTTCGCCGATCCCTCCGAACCTAGTTCCCCGATCCCTCCGAACCTAGTTCCCCGATCCCTCCGAACCTAGTTCCCCGATCTCACGGACCTGGTTTGCGGGCCGAGAGTTCGCCCAGTTCCTCTAAACAGCTCTGGTCATTTTTGTGATCAACGGCCCTACACAGCCTACACAGGCAGGTAGGCCACGATGCTCCCTTCATTATCATTATATTCATCTTCATCACGGGATCCCTCTTTCGCTCCTCTACCAAAACTTTCTTCTGGGAACATTTCTAGGATAGAAAGCATTCATTAACAAGAGCAGGGGTTTTCCTGGGTCCTAACTTCAACAACAAAAAGAAGTATCATATTGAACACTGAACTCTTTAGTATCTGAACTCATGTTGGCACTTGTGTGCACACAACAGTGCACATATATTGAAATGTCGTGCTGCGTTTGACTGCACAGTGTGTAAAATGTTGAAATTAAGAGGTGAGCAACGCCGCAAAAGTTAGTGCATATCGGAGCTGACAAATCATTGACATTAGATATGGAAATTCTGCATACAATTTTGCATGAGAAAATAATTTCCTTTTCTCAACAGAGAATAGAAGGAAAGAAAATCGTTTGCAAATCATGAGTATTGAAAGGCTGAAACTGTTACAATAGAAAGCCAAAACTTTTTTCTTTAATCGTTTTTAACCGCCATCGTCTCATTTCCTTTAATGGGTGCTGATAACCGGGTGAGAGATCCGTCTGACCTTTCACCTTTAGCCTCCACAGTGAACCTCCACAGTGATTGCATGGGTTGCTTCCCTTGCTTCCAGTTTCGGCACACGAGGCCACGTGATCCACACGAACTCACTGATTGGAGAGGGATCGGACTGGGGCAGGATGGGGGAGGGGTGTGGAGGGTGAAATGTCGAAAGACTACATGGACAGATTTTTCACGCATATGGCTGGCGACAGGCCTGGCGACGCCATGTTGGGGATGTTGCACGTGCTGCACGAGCGGCGTTTGAAGCCTCACAGACGACAGGCGCAGCCCAGTCACGTGGCCAAAGGTCACATGACGAGAACGGCCCCAGGGGAACACAGCTGGCCGAGCAAGGGGTTTGGGTGGCGGTAGCGATGGACGGGATGCGAGATTTGGAGGAGGAGTTGTTGAAAGAACCAATGACAAGAAAAGGCAGATGGAGAAAAAAAAATGTTACAAAGGCTTAATTGATCAAGCCTCATTGGGAGATTATCAGACGACAAATGCACGCTACAAAGCACAGAACCGAGAAAATCGGAAAGGTCACTGAATTTTCAGCTGCGCGCAGCACTTTCATCTCCATCAAAGCTGAACCGTTTGACATATCTTAGTCCAGAAATAGACAAGAAACTGACAAACAGGCCTGCCTGCTGTCCACAGCGTACGTGTCATAACATCTCCAGCAAAATACAAAGGAGCTCATTATCTCTGTCTCGGGGAATGACTCCGTGAGTGTAAAGAATGCAACAATAACAACGTCCAAGTGCGATTGCATGTGTGTGCATGTGAGCGCGCGTGTGGGGTGTATACTTGTACAGGGTTAGATTAAATTTGCGTCTGTGCTTGCCCTGTGTTAAAGCGACTTTCACTTACCGCCGGTGTTTGGGTTCTACCTTTTTGGAGTAAAAAAATACTTCTGCTCAACATGTTTCCTTCTTCAAAACCCATGTTTTGTGCTTCTGTTTCCTGGACACGAAGCTTTTTCGTCCACGAAGTAAGCAAAATTTTATTCCTTTGAGTCTGTTGGAAGCAGCAGAATTTGAAAGAGAGCTGTTGGAAGAGAAAGTGTGTGGTTGCAATGAAACGCGTATTCACTCACTGGCATGACTAGAAATTGGAACTGTGTTTTTGTGCTAATTTTCAGTTTGTGTATTTCATTCATAGAGGAACACTTGGATATGTTAAGATTTTTTTCCATGTATGTTTCTTTGACGTATTAATTCTGTAGTTCCCTAATTTATTCCCGTTGATGAGGAATTGATTTTAGTTCAGTGCCATTGTATGAGCAGTTCCAAACATACTTCTTGTACAAATGTGTGTGTGCGCGCGCGCGCGCATGTGTGTGTGTGCGCGCGCGCGTGTGTCTGTGTGTTTGTGTGTGTGCGTGTGCGTATGTGTATGTGTTTGTGTGTGTTTTATGTGCGTGTGTGTGTGTTTTGTGTGTGTGCGCGTGTGTATGTATGTGTGTGCGTGCGTGCGTGCGTGTGTGTCTGTGTGCGCGTGCGTGTGTGTGCGTGCGTGTGAGTGTGCGTGCGCGTGTGTGTATGTGTGTGCGCGCGCGCGTGTGTGTATGTGTGTGCGCGCGCGCGTGTGTGCGTGTTCGTGTGCGTGTGTGTGTGTATGTGTGCGTGTGCGTGTGCGTGTGTGTGTGTTTGTGTGTGTGCGTGTGCGTATGTGTATGTGATTGTGTGTGTTTTATGTGCGTGTGTGTGTGTTTTGTGTGTGTGTGTGCGTGTATGTGTGTGTGTGTGCGTGCGTGCGTGCGTGTGTGTCTGTGTGCGCGTGCGTGTGTGTGCGTGCGTGTGAGTGTGCGTGCGTGTGTGTGTGTGTGTGTGTGTGTGTGTGTGTGTGTGCTTGTGTGTGCAGAACATGAATGGCTGTGACATGATGGACCAAAAAGTGACATACTACAGCTCCTTTGACAGGAAAACCATCAAGTGGTGGAAAAAGCTTTTCTTCTGGCTGCTTGAAATCACCCAAGTCAACGCATTCGTTATCTACAGCTTGACCAGGGAGGAGAAAGCCAAACCCTATCCCCTGAAGAAATTCAAGCAAGGTCTCCTGAGACAACTCACAGAGAGTGCTGCTGTCAGTTTGCCAGGAGAGAGGAGGAAACATGGAAGACCACCTGCACCCATCCCCATGGAGCCCCATCGAGATGTCAGACACATCATCTCATATGACCAACGGGACCGCAACTGTAGCGTCTGCTCCACACCATCTGAGAGAAAGAGGACACACTTCATCTGCCTAGGATGCTCAGACCACCCTCGTCTACATCCTAAGGACTGCTTTGAGACATACCACAAGAAATGATATGTCACCAGTTCCTTTGTGCAAAGTGTATACAGTAAGAAGTGAAATACCTTTTCATCACCTTGTGTTTTTGTGCCATTTCTCTGATAGGCAGTGGGATTACTGTGAATTTAACAACTCAAGACCTGTTGGACAAATTTGCTTCAAATTTGGAATGGACCTTTCCAAGTGGGTGTATATTGTGTACTGAGAAGATGACACAGATTAACCAGATGGATGTTGTGACAGCTCCAAGTGAGTTATTGATGTGCTTCACTAATTGTCACTCTTTTTGTCCTAACCTTGTTGTTTCAGTCTCATTTTCTAACATCCTGTGCATGATATTTCACTTTTATTTCACCATCTCATAGATTATTCAATTGCGTTTCAATTGATATGCTGCAATATACGTGTTTGAGGAACTGATGAGGCACAGTAATTCCTAATTAGATTATTGAATTGCCTTTCAAATGATATGCTGCAATTTACATGTTTGAGGAACTGATCAGGCACAGTAATTCCTAATTGATGAATGGTGCGCGTGCTTTTTTTAAGCAAAACAGAAACTGCGCAGAGAGAGTTTTATATGATGGGCAGTGGGATTACTGTGAATTTAACAACTCAAGACCTGTTGGACAAATTTGCTTCAAATTTGGAATGGACCTTTCCAAGTGGATGTATATTGTGTACTGAGGAGATGACACAGATCAACCAGATGGATGTTGTGACAGCTCCAAGTGAGTTATTGATGTGCTTCACTAATTGTCACTATTTTTGTCCTAACCTTGTTGTTTCAGTCTCATTTTCTAACATACTATGCATGATATTTCACTTTTATTTCACCATCTGATAGATTATTCAATTGCGTTTCAATTGATGTGCTGCAATATACATGTTTGAGGAACTGATGAGGCACAGTACTTCCTAATTAGATTATTCATTTGCTTTTCTAATGATATGCTGCAATTTACATGTTTGAAGAACTGATGAGGCACAGTAATTTCTAATTGATGAATGGTGCGTGTGCTTTTTCAAGCAAAACAGAAACTGCGCAGAGAGAGTTTTATATGATGGGCAGTGGGATTACTGTGAATTTAACAACTCAAGACCTGTTGGACAAATTTGCTTCAAATTTGGAATGGACCTTTCCAAGTGGATGTATATTGTGTACTGAGAAGATGACAAAGATCAACCAGATGGATGTTGTGATAGCTCCAAGTGAGTTATTGATGTTCTTCACTAATTTTCAAATTTCTTTCATTTCATTTTTGTTGTTTCAGTCTCATCTTCTAACATTACTATGCATGATATTTCACTTTTATTTCACCATCTGATAGATTATTCAATTGCCTTTCAATTGATATGCTGCAAGATACATGTTTGAGGTACTGATGAGGTACAATACAGCTCTGAATGATAGATGTCGTAGTTGTTTT
>JAWQFJ010012915.1:20000-40262 GCA_034096865.1 Theodoxus fluviatilis | reverse complement strand
TTGTTCGTTGTTCTCTCTCTCTCTCTCTCTCTCTCTCTCTCTCTCTCTCTCTCTCTCATTCATGCATATGCCTACAACGTCAACAGCGTCCATAAAGGAAACTAAAATCAATGTTCGATTCGGTTCTGCATACGCTGAATGTGTGATTGGTCTGCCGTGCGATCAGCAGCCGTTGCACTGCGCTGCGGGGAAGCTGTGGGGACGCAGGCACGAGGAAAGTGAATTGGGGGATTCCGTGCCCTGAGGGGAAATGTTCGCTTTCCCATTGAAGACGTGACGTCTTCACACTTCCTTCTAGACTCAGCAAACAACTCCAGTGAAAGAAAAGAAAAGTAAGAAGAGGTAGGCTGACAGGTGGCAGGTCAAAGAGAAACAGACGGGTAGGCAAACAGACAGCCACATTGGCAGAGGCAATAAAACAGGCAGGCAGCCAAGCGAGTGAGTAGGCATGCAGGTAGGCAACCACGCCGCTAGGCAGGCAGCCAGGTGGCACACAGGTCTGCGAGCAGGCAAGTAGGCAGAGAGGCAGGTAGAGGGAAGCAGGTAGCTTGATTGGCGGAGAGGTAATTAAGCAGGCACAGAGACAAGCGGGTACATAAGCAGATTGACACGTACGTTGACGAGCGGGTAGACACGCATGCATACAAGTATGTAAACAATTAGGAATGTAGGCCGTATCGGAAGACAGACAAGGATGTCAGCATGTATTCAAACAAGCAGTTAAACAGGTTGGCAAGCATGCGATTTGGTAAGCGGGAAAATTGAGCAGGTGGGGACGTTTTTAAGCAGGCAGACATTCAAACTGGCAGGCATAGTAAGCAGTCGGCAAGCAGGTGCGTAGACAATCAACCATGTAGGTAGATCACGTCATCAGATTGAATGGCACGTACAAGTGATACAGATAGGCAGGAAGGTAGGTTTTCAAGCCAGTTTGCAAGAAGGCAGGTAGACAAGCAGCTCACCAGGCAGGCAGTTGATAATTTGTCACAGCCTTCAACAGTACGTACAACAGGCAAGCTGGCATGTAGGCAGGATGGCTGGCGGGTTAGAAGGAAACTGTTTAAGCAGGGCAGCCAGTGGACGGGAAGGCAGGTGGACAAGCAGATACTTAGGCAGACAGATCTGTCATTAGTCATCAGACTGAAGAGCACGTACACGCGAGACAGGCAAGCTGGCAGACTGAGATTGCAACATTCACGAGACCAGTTGGCAGGCAAGGCAAGGCAAGGCAAGGCAAGGCAAGGCAAGGCAAGGCAAGGCAAGGCAAGGAAAGGCAAGGCAAGGCAAGGCAAGGAAAGGCAAGGCAAGGCAAGGCAAGACAAGGCAAGGCAAGGCAAGGCAAGGCAAGGCAAGGCAAGGAAAGGAAAGGCAAGGCAAGGCAAGGCAAGGCAAGGCAAGGAAAGGCAAGGCATGGCAAGGCAAGACAAGGCAAGGCAAGTCAAGGCAAGGCAAGGTGGCAAGCTCACAGAGAGACAGACAAGAGAGAGGGCTGGCTGGAAAGTGGCAGGTAACACGGCTGCTGGAAAGTTTACAACAAAGGAGATGCTATTCTAAGGTCCAATGCAGACAGGTAACAGCGACAGAAACAGACCGATGTGCCAATGAAGGGCCGACTGAGGTAACAATCTGTCCAGTCCTCTGCAGGCCTTGTATCCCACGGTAGTAGGTGGGGAAGGGGGTGGGTGGACTTGAGGGAGGAGATGGGGGGTGAGGGAGGAGGTGAGGGTGAGGGAGGAGGTGGCGGTGAGGGAGGAGGTGGCGGGTGAGGGAGGAGATTGGGGGGGGGGAGGGAGGGGGGGGGGAGGTGAGTGAGAAGGTGGGTGAGTGAGTGAGTGAGTGAGTGAGTGAGTGAGTGAGTGAGTGAGTGAGTGAGTGAGTGAGTGAGTGAGTGAGTGAGTGAGTGAGTGAGTGAGTGAATAAGTGAGTGAATATAAATGCGCGCGCGAGCATGTGGGTATGTCTGTGTACGTGCGTGCGTGTCAGGGAACATCATAGGCAATGGGTAGGAGGGTTTAAATGGAAAGGGGAGGAACAAAGAAAGATGTCAGAAAATGAATGAATACACAGAAAACTGTCTCCGCCTGTGGTCCGTTGCAAGCATAGAAATACTTTCATTGGTGTAGTCTTGGCAGAATGTCCTTGCTTGATGTATCCATGAAGTCTTCTCCACCAATCTTAAGCTAAGAGCACTTATGATGTTCTTAATTACTGAGCTCTGCTTACATTTATAAAAATCCATATTATTTAACGAAGGACAAGTTCCTTTCCTTCTCTCTAATGCAAGTGGCAACACTTATTATCACGTTGGACTGAATAATCGGGGGGGGGGGAGGAGGAGAGGGGAGAGAGAGGGGGAAAGGGGAGAGGGGGGGAAGGAGAGGAGGGGGAGGAGAGGGGGGGAGGAGAGGGGGGAGGAGAGGGGGGGAGAGGGGGGGAGGAGAGAAGGGGAAGAGGGTGGGGGGAGGGGAGAGAGAGGGGGAGGGGGGAGAGGGGGGGGGGGGCGGAGAGAGAGAGAGAGAGAGAGAGAGAGAGAGAGAGAGAGAGAGAGAGAGAGAGAGTGTGTATGTGTGCGCGAGAGAGGAGGGGGAGGGAGAGGGAGAGGGAGGGGGAAGAGAAAAGGAGAGTATGAGAGAAGTGTGTCAAGGCAAAAAGGGCACAGGATGTGAGAAATAAAAGACAAAAGGGTGGCCAAGATGGAGGAATTACAGGGCTTGAGACGACAAAATGGCACTCTTTACTGCCATGCTCCTCTCCACTCGCATTCGGGCTCACTTGGCGACGGGAGAAAATGTCGAGATGTCTGAAATATCCAGTGAAGATTGTGCGCAACACAACCCAAAGGTCATAGTCCGCGTTTTTGTCCCTGGTAACCCATGATACGACGCTCCTTTGACATTTGTTCCGCCTTTGTTTCTGCTGACTTCTCTCCATCCTGCTCTCGGCCTGGTGGGCACGGATGGATGCAGGACAAAGTGGATGCAGGACAAAGTGGATGCAGGAAACGCAGAGCACAAGGGCGGAGCAGCAAGTGTATAGATTTACACATGCACACCCACACGCACATATAAACAAACAATAACGACACCCACACGCACACCCACCCACACCCAAACACACTGTATACACGCACACCTATTCTCTCTCGGTCGGTCTCTCTCTCTCTCTCTCTCTCTCTCTCTCTCTCTCTCTCTCTCTCTCTCTCTCTCGGTGTGTGTCTCTCTCTGTCTCTCTCTGTCTCTCTATGTCTCTCTGTCTCTCTCTGTCTCTCCCTGTCTCTCTCTCTCTGTGTCTCTCTATCTCTCTGTCTCTCTCTCTCTCTCTCGGTGTGTGGCTCTCTCTCTCTCTCTCTCTCGGTGTGTGTCTCTCTCTGTCTCTGTCTCTCTCTGTCTCTGTCTCTCTCTCTGTGTCTCTCTCTCTGCCTCTCTCTGCCTCTGTCTCTCTCTGTCTCTCTCTGTCTCTCTCTGTCTCTCTCTGTCTCTCTCTCTCTCTCTCTCTCTCTCTCTCTCTCTCTCTCTCTCTCTCAGAGAAGAGTGGGCCATAGTGGAGAGGGAAAAAAGAGTCTATTTATGGAATGGATACAGCAGTGAGAAGGGCAAATTCATACGGAGCAAAGAGAGCTTTTTAAAGGCGTGACGACTAGTTAGCCTTTAACTGCACGAGTTCCTATGCCACCACGTTAGAAGTCGCGAGGGCAGAGTTAGTTGCGGAGGCGAAATAAACACTAAAAGATGTCAATTCACACTGGCTTAGTGGCTGCGTCTAATGACTACTTTCACGGGGACACTTAAAAGCATTTACTGCAGTCGCCATGGTAACGCACGGACTACCGTCCAATCGGGCAATAAGGCGCCACAACACGAGAAGACTTCTTACAACATACGTTACGGTAACTCTGCTAGTATGTCAATGTTGGTCGCCAGACGTGGTTTGCTTAACACCAGCTCATTTAATTCTTTACTTTCAGCGCGAATGAACGACTGATGGAGAAAATAAAATCGTCTGCAATAGCTACTGCTGCTAATGGCTCCACAAAAAACGATCGATCAGAGCACTTTCGCGTGTCTTTTGGCCTTTAAATGGGTCTAGGTCCTCGTGTCCCTTAAAGGTCACTAGGGCTGAAATGGTCGTTGTTGCCAACATTTCCGGACACTGTACCTGAGGTACTCTGTCCGACCTCAGATTGAAATCTCGGCATTTGAACGAGAACGAGACCGCACCCGCCACTCCGCCTGACTGACTTCACACGCCAGGGGAGTTATACTAAGATCCGGCCGCGTTAATGTATCTGCGTTTTGTGACAAACGTCTTGCTCGGCGGTACTGTACTCCATGCACCTTAACGGTCCGCGTGATTCGGGTGTAATCTTAAGCTAAACGACGTTTTTTGGCGCTGATGAAATGGTCGAAGTCGGAACATTCGAAACGTCGTTTAGCTTAAGATTACACCCGAATCACGCGGACCGTTAAGGTGCATGGAGTACAGTACCGCCGAGCAAGACGTTTGTCACAAAACGCAGATACATTAACGCGGCCGGATCTTAGCATAACTCCCCGGGCGTGCGAAGTCAGTCAGGCGGAGTGGCGGGTGCGGTCTGAGCTGAGCGCTATCGTCGGTATGTCACGTGACTGTAAGAACGAGATTTCAAACTGAGGTACTCTGTCCGATCGGACAGAGTACCTCAGGTACAGTGTCCGGAAATGTTGGCAACAACGACCATTTCAGCGTCACTAGGCCAGTGTTGAGCCCTGCCATGTTACGCCGACACCTGCCGTCATGGGATAAATCATTCAGTAAATGACGGTGGTACACCAGGGCCCGTATTCACAACGGCGATTTATCGGCGATTTATTTTAACCCCGATTTATCTCTAAACTCAGACGATTCCAACTGCCTGTTCCGCTCTCCCTTAACTGGAAACCAGTATATATAGCAAAGCGCAACCTAGAATCCTCTGACGAGCGTACCTTATCTAACCGATCAAGATAACGCGGGGCTAGGGAATAAATCGAGTGTTGAAAAGATAAATCGCCGTTGTGAATATGGGCCCAGGACGGTAAGTCCGGGAATAAATCAATGCAATAAATCAGGAACACAAATCAGAAGTGCGTGTCGGTTTCGAGAGACCCACGACAGCATAGACATCCGGGCATTTACGGTCTCCTGGACACCGGGAATAGACAGATAGCCCAGTCACTTTTCATCCTCCCCAGGAAAGCCAAGTGGACAACCAGATTATGAAATGGAAGAACGGTGTGCGTGTCTACGAGCGTGTGTGTGTTTGTGTGTGTGTGTGTGTGTGTGTGTGTGTGCGTTTATGTGTGTGTGTGCGCGCGTGTGTATTAGTGTGCATGTGTGTACTAGTGTGTGAGTGTGTATCCGTGTGTGTGTGTGTGTGTGTGTGTGTGTGTGTGTGTGTGTGTGTGTGTGTGTGTGTGTGTGTAGTTATGTGTTTGTGTCTTAGAATGGATACTAGTCATGAAGAAGGCAACGACCTACAATATCCCCTGAAATCAACTGATAGGCTTCGTCATTCTTCTTTGCCCGAGGCGAACGTGACTTTTCAACTTTAATGCTGTCCATTATTACAATACCTTAATAAGAACGCTCCAGTGAAATATCACATAATTTTGACGAAGCAAAAGAGATGGGAATATAATATTCGCACATTATTCATTATCTTGACTATCGCATCTCTTTTCCTTCTTCCTGTGCGAAGTGACAGCCGTGCCAACGGTCTACACATCAGCACACATCACGATGGCATCTATACCTCCTTCTCCCTGTGTGAAATGACGGCAGTGCAGGCAGTCTACAACACACAGCACGATGGCACTCATGTCGCAGCTACAAAGGCAGGCTGGGCACCAGGAAAGAGTTCTGAGCAAGTCTGGACACCGACAGGAATCAAGAGCTGAACTTGGGTCATTGTGTGGACAGAACTCGGGTCATTGTGAGGACAGAACTCGGGTCATTGAGTGGACAGAACTCGGGTCATTGTGTGGACAGAACTTGGGTCATTGAGTGGACAGAACTCAAACACACAGCCCTGGGGGAAGCAGAGGGAGGCGGAAGCGAGCACCAGACTGATGCATAATGCAAGGTCCCCATTATCTCAGGAGGAAAGCGTCACACCGCTTCTACATGCAGTGAATTCTAAACCTCTCCACTCTGTACTCAAAATGCGCACCAGCCCGCAGCGCTGCAAATGCTTTGACAGTCTCACACATTTTCCCTGGCCTGGTCACATGGATGTTTAGAAGCACGTCCCAATGTCACACGATACATCTCCACTGTTAATGGAACATTTGTTTTACACTGATATGTTCCTGTAAGTCAGAGATGAGCTTGAAAAGAAAACCTTAATCAATCCAATCGTATCACAGCAGGCAGTAGTTTTATTAATAGTAACATGCTTGAAAAAGATAAGCTTGAAAAGGTCGTTTCGCCGATCTCTTTAACGGACACTTCAAATCTGCAAGCGATAACGCTGCAGGTACTGCTTTTCCGCAGGTGTCCTGTCTTCCCGTTTGAGTAATTAACACCTGCCGCGATGATATGCTAGTAATAAAGAGAGACTACGAAGCAATCGTATAGCGAGGAGGCTATTCTAGTATCCAGTCAGCGCAACCGACTCATCTTCACAAGCGCACGAAGAGATCAGAAGCTTTGTCGAGGCGAGGAAAGCATGAAACCTTTCATATGCCACAAAGCGATCATACACTGAAATGATCCGATAGGTAATGTCGTTCAGCCATACAAAAATCATATCATATCACCACAATCGTTGAGACAATCCTACGACTATGAGGTCCAGGCAGGAGACACGGGTACAAATAACACCCAAAAGGTCCCATCGTCCTACTTCTGCAGGACTAATACACATTAGTACTTCCAGTTGGCATTTCGAAACTCATCAACAGCTCCTTCGCAATCCACGGCCTGTGATCCCAGACATTGCAACATTTTTTATCAACTGTCACAAAGTTCTGCGGGGCGTCGTCTATGCAATGCGTATAGCCATTACACGCACACGCACGCACGCACGCACACATGCACACACACATACGCACACATACATACACACACACACACACACACACACACCTTAAAACAACGTTGCTGGCGTACTTGAGTACACTGCTTCGATAAACAGCAATTGAATGATATCCAACACGATAATACCATGTGTCTAAGTTAATTTGGTGTCAATGAGTGTGATCTTTAAGGCAACGGAGCCCCGAAAGCAAAGCGGGGGAAAAACTCTCCTGACGAAAGTCATTTTCCTTGTATTGATTTTGAAGGAGAAAAATGTCATTCCCATTGCATTATCACCGACGCTCCGGTCAAATAAAAGATGTTACCGAAACAATATACATGTACAGCGATGTGCCGGGAGATAAACTGCATTATACGTCAGAGCAAAAAAAAAAGAGATAATAAAGAGAACTATATTAAGTATCACTTTCCTTTAGGATCTCTTTCATTCTGTACTAATCTCTCATTCACACACGTCTCTCTCAGTACATTTACATTGACGGTACGTCTAAAACAACCAGAAGGATAACAATTTTACCAGAGTGCGATGACGACACGGACATTTCAGCCATGTTATCTGCAAATCACAACAGGCAGTGCAATTGTATGCACAGGCTAATGCTTCGGGAAAGAAGCGAAACGAAATGTCGTTGTCTAAACCAGAACATTAAAACCCTTTAGACGTCAGGCAAGAGAGTGACGGCAGGTTTACCAAGCTAACAGTCGCAGAACAGCGAGCCGGCGCATCGAAAAGGGCGAAGATATTCTGCATGAAAATATCATCAACGCCATCGCCCCAATGACGAACCGCTAACCAGCAGCCGAAAGAGCGACCGGCAGAAATTCAATTTCCCGAGGATGGAGAGCGTTAATGAAGGAGTTCGTAGAGAGCACTGGAGCGAGCATAGAGGCATGGAGATAGAGAGGAGACGGTAAGGATGGAGACTATAAGATGCTCCGTCCGTCCAGGCAGCTGGGTGACGCCCGTGCTGTCGAGGTTTTATGGCCCTCGAAGGGATGTGCAAACAAACCGTCTCTACAGCGCACCGGATTTATGGGGGGTCTTACACGCATTAGCTGCGGCAGGGCAAAAACTTCTCCTAGGGTAAGATCGATAGAACGCAAGGACGGAGTGGGCAGGGTGGAGGGATGCACGGGTGGAAGGAGACAGCGGTTGCCATTTCTACGCCAGCACGGGTAGCACGGGTATCGTCTGTGTGGGTGAGAAGCGGCAATGGGGGTGAGGGAAATTGTCTGCGCGCGCGTGCGTGTGTATGTGTGTGTGTGTGCGTGTGTGTGCGCGCGCATGTTTCTTTGCAAGTGAGTGTGTGTGTGTGTGTTTGTGTATGTGCGTGTGTGTATGTGTGTGTGCGTGTGTGTGTGCGCGCATGTTTCTTTGCAAGTGAGTGTGTGTGTGTGTGTGTGTTTGTGTATGTGTGCGTGTGTGTATGTGTGTGTGCGAGTGTGTGTGTGTGTGTGTATGTGTGTGTGTGTGTGTGTGTGTGTGTGAGAGAGAGAGAGAGAGAGAGAGAGACGGAGAGAGAGAGACGGAGAGAGAGAGAGAGATAGAGAGAGAGAGAGAGAGAGAGTGGATGAGTGAGTGGGCGAACAATACAACATTAATAAATAAGTTGACTTGTGAAGAGTGCGCGTACGGTTGTATTCAAAGTCTCGATGCTCAGCGAGTGTGAGCAAAGTGCCGCAGTTTCATGCAAGAGAATCTTGAGCTACCTGCAAAATGGCGAAGCAAGTTGGTACATGTCGATAGTGAGGTAGACGTAAGACGACCAGACAGACAGAGGAATAGGCGCGGGGTGAGAGAGGAACTTGAAAAAAGAACTAATGAGCGACAGTGCACGCCAATGGGAGAGAGAGACGAAGGAAACTAGGAACAATTGGCTGTTGGACAATCAGGTTCAACATCCGGGTTCGACAAGGACAACCACGTCAACACACCAAGCCCTCCAGAACTTCAACCATTTCTCAATGTGCCCTTCCTATTGATGCGCCGTTACACTGCACGACATTTAGGTCAACGAACAGAGAAAGCCAAAGCAACAGAAACTGCAGTTAGACGGTTTATGACACATTAAGACATTTTTCTTTCATTCTGCCATCGGCGCATACACTGTCAAGTGGAGGGAGTCGTTAACGGAAAGAAAATGGCGGACGAACGTTAAAAGGGAACGAATAGTCAATGAACCAAGACATCAATAACTGCCAATCATCATGAACTCCGCCTCTCTCTGTACATGTAATACACAGGACATTGAGGTGGAAGGAGAGAGAAATCAAAGGCACAAACATTTACACAGACAGTTCATGAGGGATCTTTGCGCTTCGCGAGGGCAATGGCATGATCCCCCCACAGGAGACGCAGTCGGTAACGATAGGAAACTGGCGGACGTGATGAGGGAGAAGGCACGTCACCACGCCAAACCCTCGCCAACCGAGAATCACTGCAAACTCTGGCTTCCCCTCCACGCGTCTTGTTTGCACTGCGGGACATTCAGGCTGAAGGATGGAGAAATCAAAGGCTGTAGAAATTACACTAAGACTACTGGACAGTTAGTTTGAAGGATAGAGCAATCAAAGGTTACAGACATTACCGTAAGACTACTGGACATTTAGGTTGAAGGATAGAGCAATCAAAGGTAACAGACATTACCGCAAGACTACTGGACAATTAGGTTGAAGGATAGAGCAATCAAAGGTTACAGACATTACCGTAAGACTACTGGACATTTAGGTTGAAGGATAGAGCAATCAAAGGTTACAGACATTACCGTAAGACTACTGGACGTTTAGGTTGAAGGATAGAGCAATCAAAGGTTACAGACATTACCGTAAGACTACTGGACATTTAGGTTGAAGGATAGAGCAATCAAAGGTTACAGACATTACCGTAAGACTACTGGACATTTAGGTTGAAGGATAGAGCAATCAAAGGTCACAGACATTACCGCAAAACTACTGGACAGTTAGTTTGAAGGATAGAGCAATCAAAGGTTACAGACATTACCGTAAGACTACTGGACATTTAGGTTGAAGGATAGAGCAATCAAAGGTAACAGACATTACCGCAAGACTACTGGACAATTAGGTTGAAGGATAGAGCAATCAAAGGTTACAGACATTACCGCAAGACTACTGGACATTTAGGTTGAAGGATAGAGCAATCAAAGGTTACAGACATTACCGTAAGACTACTGGACGTTTAGGTTGAAGGATAGAGCAATCAAAGGTTACAGACATTACCGTAAGACTACTGGACATTTAGGTTGAAGGATAGAGCAATCAAAGGTCACAGACATTACCGCAAAACTACTGGACAGTTAGGTTGAAGGATAGAGCAATCAAAGGTTACAGACATTACCGTAAGACTACTGGACATTTAGGTTGACGGATAGAGAAATCAAAGGTTACAGACATTACCGTAAGACTACTGGACATTTAGGTTGAAGGATAGAGCAATCAAAGGTTACAGACATTACCGTAAGACTACTGGACATTTAGGTTGAAGGATAGAGCAATCAAAGGTCACAGACATTGCCGCAAAACTACTGGACATTTAGGTTGAAGGATAGAGCAATCAAAGGTTACAGACATTACCGCAAGACTACTGGACATTTAGGTTGACGGATAGAGAAATCAAATGCTATGGGAATAACGGTAAGATAGTTCATGACGGATTGTCCCCAAAAAAGAAACGCGATGAAATTTGCGCAATTGCCCTTAGGTAGACTGAGTCGGCAACAATCAGAAAATGGCAAACGCTATGAGAGAGAAGGAGTGTACAGGTATAAAACCCCTCAAGAACAGCAATCAATACAAACCCCCCACCCCACCCCCACCCCCCTTCCTATGAACCTGCCTTGTTTACGCTACAGGACATTTAGATCGATGCTCACAGAAATCGAAGACCACTAAATTTACACAAAGATTTTTATGAAAGATTTTTTGGTTTCGTTTCATGGGTGGAACGCGTCGGTAACGATGAAGAAACAGCGGACAAACAACGACAGAGAAGTTTGTCTGCAGTGCCTTGGGTATCTTTCATCAGCTCTCTCACAGAAGAGGGAAAAAATACAGAAAACCGGCTTTGCGTGTTAAGTATGTTTCATTACAATGTTTATGCAGATCGGGGTTATATTCCTTGAAAATCTCTGCGGAGAAGAATAACTTTCTAGGACGATGAGGTGGGAATCGATCTGATTTTTCCAGACCGAAGAACCATCGAAGTACTGCATTTCAGTCCGATAAATCTTCATAGAGCTTAAATCAGTGTTTGTGATGGAAAACACACGAGATAAGACAGCGTTTATTACCACGTCTGTTCTGCATGCAACGCCTACGGATGCCTCCGTTGCAGCTGGTCGGTAGCGCTTGTGTCAATGTCGTGGTTAGAAAAGAACATCACGTGGGGTCTTTGTGTTTATTCTTTGGTCTTTGAAGAAGTCGTTCATACTATGAAAAAAAAAGTGGACCTCTTCATTTCATCCGACAGCGAAAACCCCCCACTTGAGTCACCCCATGTCTTCCGATTTGTTTTAGCGTTTGCTCAGATCGCGCCGTTTGGTGACCAGTCATAAAGTGGGCTGGCATTCCTTCATGACTCTCAAATGAGTCATCTCGTATGCACACTCCCCATATTTCCACAGACAAATGCTGCTCTGTGCCTGGGTCGATCGAAGCAGGAAGTTTTGCTCCTTAAGTCACGTACGGAAAGCAAGGGAAAGGAGATCCAATACGCCTGCAAGAGTGCAGACGCTGATTAATATCCCGAGTCAGAAGTTTGGATTGCTTCAAGAGGCAACCGCTCTCACCTAAAAAAAACCACACGTATTTTCAACCAGACAAACGGTAACCATAGAGTGACATGCACTATACAGGTTCGTCGGTGAGTGTACGTGCGAGTCAGTGCACGCACACAAATTCGATTAATCACAAAACCAGGGTACTATCTCTATGAAGAACATCCAATCGACATAATTCACAAAATAATTAGAGACAACGTCATCTTCTAACAGAGGAGTAAAAACCGACTGACTGAACAGAGAAATTACAGAGGAGGAGGCCACATGAAACAAAAACAGAACGTCATTGCTCGTCAATGGCGTCTTACGATGTCTGTGCCGCGGGAGCTAGCTGAGGCACGAAGCACAAACACCAGCGTGGATGCTTTCTGTGGCGCCAGAATTACTCAAGAAGACGAGTTTCAGGGACTCAACGCTTTGGTACGACTGGCGATTTTCTCGGCTGTAGTTAATGGCTAGCAAAAAGGCCTGGCAGAATGTGAATATCTAAACAGCCAACTAAAGTCTGACCCTTTTCAGATAGCTTCTGGCTGCCAAGTTCAAAGGGCAACATTTCTGCCTCCTTGCTCCAGGGTGAGAGCATGGACGCCGGCCCCATGTGGCGCCTGAATGTGACGTCACCTGACCCTACTGTCGCAGGTGCGTGATTGCAGACTCGGTAGCGCTCGCTACCTGACGGCCATTACAAACATCTGCTTCGTTTGGCCTTCAGAGATGCATCGTCCTTCGACAGACACCTGCCACGAGAGGGGCCTACTCTATCACGGAAGCTTTGGCCATGAAGGCCGGCAGGTGGCAGTTCAAGCAGGAACAACTGCTGTCCAATCCGAAAGGAGGAAAAATAAGCAAAATCAGATGAGGTAAAGTCATGTGAAACTCTGTCACTGATATCTTGAGGAAAAAGAAAAATGTAACTTCCTGCTTGCTAAAATCTGTTTTTTTTTCTACGTCTGTCTCCGTTTCCCCACTCCTTTGTGACGTCAGCGATGGAGATAATGACGGGAGATCATAAGGCAGCGATATCATTACTGGCATGTTTGTCCAGTACGCTTCTTCCAGTGCCTTTGCTTTCTTGTCGTTCTCCTTGCAAACAGTGAGCCCCCAGTCGAGACAAAGTTGAAACAGTTACGACAAAACAAAGGGAAATCCTGAGCAAGGGAGAGGGAGAGAGACGAGGAAGACGAAGGAAGGGTTAGAGAAAGGAGGAGCAGGATGAATAGAAGAAATGTAACAAGGAAGGCAGGGAATGCGCTTTCGTGTGTGTGTGTGTGTGTGTGTGTGTGTGTGTGTGTGTGTGTGTGTGTGTGTGTGTGTGTGCGTGCGCTTGCTAGTGTGTGTGTGTGTGTGTGTGAGCTTGCGTGTGTGTGTGTGTGTGTGTGTGTGTGTGTGTGTGCTTGCTAGTGTGTGTGTGTGTGCTTGCTAGTGTGTGTGTGTGTGTGTGTGTGTGTGTGTGCTTGCTAGTGTGTGTGTGTGTGTGTGTGCGTGCGTGCGTGCGTGTGTGTGTGTGCGTGCTTGCTAGTGTGTGTGTGCTTGCTAGTGTGTGTATGTGTGCGTGCGCGCTTGCGTGCTAGTGTGTGTGTGCGCGCGCGCGCGTCTGCGTGTGTGTGGACACGCTGGGTGGAAGGTAGACAGACAGACAGACAGAGTGGAAGGGAAACAGACAGACAGACAGGGTGAAATGGAAACAGGCAGACAGACAGGGTGGAAGGTAAACAGACAAACAGAGTGGAAGGAAAACAGGCAGACAGACAGGGTCAAAGGTAGACAGACAGGGAGTAAGGTAAACAGACAGAGTAGAAGGGAAACAGACAGACAGACAGGGTGGAAGGGAAACAGACAGACAGACAGACAGGTTGAAAGGTAGACAGACAGGGTGGAAGGTAAACAGACAGACACGGTGGAAGGTAAACAGACAGACAGACCGGGTGGCAGGTAAACAGACAGGCAGGCCAGAGAAAAATAAGTCTGGAATGCAGACAACGTAGTTGGCCGGCAGGAAGGCAGGCAGACAGCTGGCAGGCATTTAGAAACAAAGATAAGCAGACTCAATAGAAGGCAGACGCTTACAGGCAGACAGCTGGCAGGCATTTAGAAACAAAGATAAGCAGACTCAATAGAAGGCAGACGCTTACAGGCAGAATCGAAAGCAAACAGGAGGGCGGCGAGGCAGGCAGGCAGGCAGGCAGACATGGATGGAGGGAGGAAGGCAGGCAGGCAGGTAGGTAGGTAGGCAGACAGGCAGGCAGGCAGACAGGCAGACATGGATGGAGGGAGGAAGGCAGGCAGGCAGGCAGGCAGGTAGGTAGGTAGGCAGGCAGACAGGCAGGCAGGCAGGCAGGCAGGCAGGCAGACAGACAGACATGGAGGGAGGTAGGCAGACAGGCAGGCAGGCAGACAGACAGACATGGATGGATGGAGGGAGGGAGGAAGGAAGGCAGGCAGGCAGGCAGGCAGGCAGGCAGGCAGGCAGGCAGACAGACAGACATGGAGGGAGGAAGGCAGGCAGGCAGGTAGGCAGGCAGGCAGGTAGGTAGGTAGGCAGACAGGCAGACAGGCAGGCAGGCAGGCAGGCAGGCAGACAGACATGGAGGAAGGCAGGCAGGCAGGGAGGGGCACAGCGAGGGAGGCCAGTCTGGCGTGATCGATGTGCCGTCCTGCCCTGTCCTGGCGACGTGGAGGAGGCTGTCGGCGTTCTTTCTAATCAGGTCCTCTGGGAGACATTTATCGATCTTTCCCCTGGTACCACTCCTCTTCCGATCCACCCTCCATCCCCTCACCCAATACCCTCCCCCTCCCACCATCCCCACCCTACTTCATCCTCTCCTTTCCCCCTACCCCCACCTCACTTCTCACTTCACCTGGCCTCCCTCTCTTTATTTACCCTCTCTCCTCTCCACCATCACTTTTCCCTATGCATACCATTCCTCACCCATCCTCTCCCTTCGCCAAAACCTCGTTGTCCAATTCCCTCTTCACCCACTCTTTCTGTTCGCTACCATCACCCTTTTCCCGCTCACCCCTCTCTTTAACTATTCTCTCTCTTTTCCACCAAACGGTATATCCCTTCTCCTCTTCTACTGTTTCTCCTCACTACTGTAACCTCCCACCACTCTCCCCTCCCCTCCCCATCCTCTTTCTTTACCATCATATATGTATCCCCTCTCAACTACTGTCCTCTCCTCACTACTGTAATCTCCCCCCACTCTCCCATCACCTCATCCATCCTCTTTCTTCACCACCAAAATCTCTCTCAGTTCATCCTCATTCATCACCCATTCTTCCTCTTCACAGCTATAAAAAGTCCACACCCATCCTTCTCTGTAAGCACTCACTCTCCCTACCACCACCACCCCCTCTATTCACCTATCAGTCTCCTTGTTGTAGTCTCTGTTCTCACCACAACACTTTTTCTTCTCTTTCTCCACCCACCAACTCTCCACATTACCTTTCCTCATACATTACTTCCCTTTTGACCCGGCAGAAAACATTACCACCTCTCTTCTCAACTTTTCTCACCTCACTATCCCCCCTCCTCACTACCACACGCTATCCTTAACTCCCCCCCCCCCCCTCCCCCCTCTCCCCCCAACCCAAACGTAATCTGCACTGACATAATCTCTCCCAATAATTCCCTCCCCTCCCCACCCTTTCTCCTCTCTCACTTTTCCCTCTCTTGACCCATCATTTTTCTTCATCATCACCGTCTTTTCACATCCACCCCTCTCCACACCCACGTCTCTTCACCCACACCACACCACACCACACCACACCACACCACCCACCCTCTCTCCTAGATCTATACTAAAAGCATCCCATATTTACTTTCGTCTTCCTAACACACTCCTCACTCCTATCCCCTCCCTGTCCTTTGCCTCCTCCACGCCAATCCCTTCAAATCCTATCCGCCCCCCATCCCCTCTCCCTTCTCACTTTTATCTCAACCACCACCACGGAGGAGGTGAGGGAGATAAAAACATTTCATTCAAGTTAATTTATCATCCAAATTTGTTTAAAGCACAGTAGGGTTTGTATGTTTCTCGTGGCTTGAAATAAAACCATGAACTTTTCCCCGGGGCTCGTGTGCTGGTCTCCCCTCCCCTCCCCTCCCCTCCCCTCCCCTCCCCTCCCCTCCCCTCCCCTCCCCTCCCCTCCCCTCCCCTCTCCTCTCCTCCCCTCCTCTCCCCTCCCCGCCCCTTCCCTCCCCTCCACAAAGATTTTCCTGCCGCACTTTAAATTTTTTCTGATTTATAGACTTCTCTCAGATCTCCTCGTCAAAAAGTACATCTCCTCATTTCCAATGCAAATTCTCATATCATTCGTCATTTTCTCGCCTTCCTTCTCTCCCCCACCCTATCTCCGCAACGCGTTCTTCAACAGCGCTGCACAGTGATGCTCTTTCACTGGGACCTCCCCACCAGCCTCCCCCTTTGGAAAATTACATCCTTCCCCCCCACCCTCCTCTCCCTTTCCTCTGCAATAGTGCAGATTTCCTCTCCGTTCTACGGTGCTATTGATCCTTCCTTCCCACTTTGCAAAGCTCTCGTCCAGAGAGAGAAAATAATCCACCTCAGACACAGACAATGTCGTCCTGGTATTCCCACGCTATTTCCCCTGCAGCCACTGACCAATTCTTTCTGCCGAGCTTCAGAGTCCAGAGTAAACGCTCAATTCGCACTAGTTTATGTCTTGGGCGAAAATCCTGGTCTGGTCTGGTTTTCTGAGAACGCCTCCAAACTTCCATCCCTGTACTCAGTCTTCTCAATCCCAGCCCACACTGTCCTCCTCATTTCTTCTATCTTCCCACCCAGGAGAAAAACCGGGTAGCTGTGACGTAGAGAAAATATTTGTGATGGACGCTCGATGCAGCTGTGAGCCAGCATCCGGTGAAAAACTCACAGGAAGTGGACACGGTGGTAGTGTCTGTGCATCCGCGTGGCCTACGATTATGTTTCCGGCTTGAAACGCTGTCATCCAGTTCTCATTGCTTCTCCCCACTCAGGAGTATAAATGAGTACCTGTGATATGTGTGAAGGTAAACTACAGTGGGGTCAATCCTCAATACGGCTGTGAACAAGCATAGGATTGGAACGCTGTAAAAGGAGGAAAATGGCGCTTGCATTTGTTCATCCTCGCGTCCTGCCTGCCTGCCTGCCTGCCTGCCTGCATGCATGCCTGCCTGCATGCCTGTCCGTATGTCTGTTCACCTACTGTGCGCGGAAAGTGCTCCACTGATTCAGAGACAGAAGGGGAAAACTAAAGACAGTGTGCTCCTACAAGCAGACTATGAAAGCACTTCCATGATCTCTATCACTGTAGCACGCTCCCCGTCGTTGTCCGGTTACTCTTGGTGGTCGTCTGTATGGGCATCGCCACTTCCTTCATCCACTTTTCTCCTCACTTTTCTAGCACCACTGTCTCCACCTCGTCCATTCAAATGCATCTTTCCCTTCCCAATCACCAATGGACACTTACGCCACAGTTTACATTCAATCCCTGGTTCTATCACCATTTCTCACTGTGGCCAAGCCCTGGCAAAGAGTCCAAGTTTCGTGTCCCCGATTTCTCATAGTCTGATGTTTTTGTGACTTCATTGTCTCTCCTTATTTGTTTATCATCCTGTAAAAATCGTAATGATAAAATTCCTTTATATGAATATCGTAGTGTTTTGGGGTTTTTTGGTGTTGCATTGCAATCTGCTGCCTTGGTATTGTCCCTTCATTGGCTGCCCATCAAAGATCGCATCCAGCACAAGTGTTTGTGCAATGTGTACAAGTGTGTTTCAGGTGTTGCTCCACAGTATCTTTCCGATCTTGTACGAGACTATAAACCGTCGAGAGTTCTCCGAGCATCAGGGAGACTTATTCTCTGTGCTCCCACGAAACACCTAAAGGGATTCGGAGAGAGAGCCTTCTCATACACTGGTCCAAGACTCTGGAATGCGGCCCCAGAGGAATTGAGGAGGTCAGAGAACCTGGCAAGTTTCCGGAAAAAAAACTTAAGACCTTTTTGTTTAAGACAAATTGTGGGCGTTTGAGCATGCCTCGGCGTGAGAATAGCGCATTATAAAAGCTAATACATACATATTGCATTGCAGTTTGTTGGACTCTGTTAACTGCATAATGTTGTATTGCTATTATGTGTACTTCATTATTGTAGTGCAATATCACAGCATTGAATGTTATCATTTCGACTGCACTGTCCAACTTCTTTACCCGATTATGTCCATCCCAGCTCACGCTGCCCCACACCACCCCACCCTATCCAAACTCATCAATCTTTTTTCTAACCATAGTCAGCCTTGCAACCCCATCCTCCCCAGGCTAAACCTCCCCATTCACATCCTACTATAATCCCATTCTCCATCATACTCTACTTCCTCCCCCCCTCCCAAACCCCTAAACCCCTTTTTCCTTCCCATTCCCTCCTATCCTATTCCCTAGTGCCTCTTCACTTTCCCCACCCCTGCTTTCATCCTTCCATCCCGCCCCCACCTTTTCCCTACCTCCCCTACAACCTATTTCTCTTATCCCCTCCCCCTCCCCCCACACTCCCCCATCCCCTGCAATCGTATTCCCCACCGCCGCCGACGCCCTCTCCTCACTCTCGATCTGGTAGACCAGCAATGACGTCTGTGAGCTAAAAATAGCGCGCTATTACACCCGAGGGGGGCAGAGGCGAGGAGGGAGGAGGCAGGTAGGGGGTCACACAGGGGCACCCTGCCTGCAACCTCGCCCTTTGAAACCGTGGCAAGGCTAAACAGCCCGGGCCAGGCATGACGGAGGACACAGACGGCGCTGTGAGAAGCCAGGCAGACGTGAGAGAGGAAGTAGAGGCCCCGACGATGATGTAAGAGAGGATTTGCGGGCGGTGGAGTGATGGGGAGAGAATATGTTTGTGTGCGTGCGTGTGTGTGTGTGTGTGTGTGTGTGTGTGTGTGTGTGTGTGTGTGTGTGTGTGTGTGTGTGAGAGAGAGAGAGAGAGAGAGAGAGAGAGAAAGAGAGAGAGAGAGACAGACAGGAGACAGACAGGAGACAGACAGACAGACAGACAGACAGACAGACAGACAGACAGACAGACAGACAGACAGACAGACAGACAGACAGACAGACAGACAGACTATTACCTATCCCTCCATGTACGCATGCACATGCACGCACGACCCACACACCTCACAAACACACGTACATACAAATACGCACAAACACGTAATACTTCACACGTGCACACTCGTAAGAGTGCACGCAGACATGTGCAAAAACAGAGAATATACCAACAGAGACACACTCTCTCTTTCACTTCATGTGTGTGTGTGTGTGTGTGTGTGTGTATGCGCGCGCGCGCGCGTGTGTGTGTGGTGTGTGTGTGTGTGTGTGAGAGAGAGAGAGAGAGAGAGAACGAATGAACGAACTTTATTTTACAAGGGTAGTGAATTAGGCAGAGGGAGGGAGAGAGAGATAGATAGATAGATAGATAGATAGATAGATAGATAGATAGATAGATAGATAGATAGATAGATAGATAGATAGATAGATAGATAGATAGATAGAGAGAGATAGAGAGAGAGAGAGAACGAATGAACGAACTTTATTTTACAAGGGTAGTGAATTAGGCAGAGGGAGGGAGAGAGAGAGAGAGAGAGAGAGAGAGAGAGAGAGAGAGAGAGGCCAAAGAAATGAATACCTGTACATGAAGAATATGGCACGCGCCAGAAAGCACGGAGTTGCGGAGTGCGGTGCAGATGGAGAGGAGGGAGACGGTGTAGGGGGGATGCAGAGAACTGAGAAGAAGAGTGGATGGGGATGGGGGGGGGGTAGGGGGTGGGGGGGGGGGGGGGAGGTTTTCGGAGACTTTTGGCACTTCCAGGCTGATGAACAAATTGCGAGCAGGCCTGCAAGCAGTCTGTTAGTCTTGCAGACAGACTACTACTCAGCAGAACTCTACACCCCCACCGCTGGCACTCACCCTGGCAACTCTACTGTCCATCTCAGCCACGTGCTACAGCCTCCTCCTGTCCAGCTTTCTTATGCTATTATGTCCACATTTGCCTGTCTATCGTCAATACTGGTTTCCGCCTTGATTGGCCATTAGCAGTGCTGTCTGCCTATGTAATTCAGTTAGTGGGTATTGGCCTCAGTGGTTAATCTTTTCATATAATAATCTGTTATTCGACTAGGAAGTCTATCTCTCAGCATATCTAATAATCTGTTGTATGGCTAAGTAGTCTATTTTCTAGTTCATCAAGCAATATGTTATCTACAGGCGAATCTTTATCTCCAGACGTTTACCCTTCCAAGTGCATGCAAGAGCGAGACTGTAAGAAGAGCTCACCATCACAAAGTCCTCTGTCCAGATTCATGAGCCCGTGCTTTACAAGCGATACGGCACACCAGAATGAAACAGAAATCTGGCA
>JAWQFJ010012915.1:10000-15000 GCA_034096865.1 Theodoxus fluviatilis | reverse complement strand
TAGACAGCAGAAGTGCTGAGGACGTCATTCCTGGAATGTTCGATCCGAAGACATCGGAAAAAAATATAAGCACGCAAGCACGAAAAAGCACATTTTTGAGAAAGTGGTGATGTGAGGGGATGGTGATTGTGAAAGATGGTGATTAGTGGGTAGGTTAGGTTGGAGGGTGGGGCGTCTACCTGTATATGTTTTCATATCTACCCGTCACGTTTTCAATACAATCGTCATACCGTCACCAAAGCTATCATCGCAACGCCAAAGTTTAATCCATCAAGAGATGCTATCAAAACATCAGTCACATTGAAGCAAAATAGAACTAATACATCCGTAAGCGAGTACACGTGTACAAGTGTGGACTCGCAGGACCAACAAAACCCCAGACGTGAAGGCTTGCCCAGGCATTTAATCAATAGACGCGTGTCCTCCACAGCTCCGACAGGGTGGCGAGATGGGAGAGGAACCCTTGTCAGGGCACGAAGACAAGCGTGAGGCACGTACCAGTGCTTCCTCTTTGCAGCAAGATCAGGACGCGCGAGCAGCAAGACGAACACGTCATGTGGAGATCCATCAATGGTCATCAACAGCAAGGTGTGATCAAGCTGGTGGGATGAAAAATCGATAAATTTTGCCACTAACAATAAAGACGATTTCGAAGGCAAGCAGGGCTTTTTCAAAGAATACGACACAAAAGCGACCAACACGCGAAAGTGTGTTTCTCCTGCAGGCACACATACTTATCACCTGTGAATGCCTTTCGTGTGGTGTGTACATGTATAAGTAAGTAAGTACACGTACAGGTGCACCTAACCTTTTCGCCCAAACACCGCATGAGAAAACTGTCAGGGAGATTCTCTTATTTGCCATGCACTCGTCGTCCATGGATCCCATACCAGGAGAGATTGCTTTCCGTTCAACTGATCTGCCATGCTGGCAGTACGCCTCACAGTTGTCTAGAGACGTCTCATTCCCACAGGCAGGAAGCAAGAGGCTTGTGCAAATCAACTTTCATCGACGTGTATTTCTCGCTGCAGCTGTATTAAGATGGTCTCTACATGACCTATTTCTAAGTTCATGGAGTCAATGAAAAGACTCTTTCATTTCCACAGGTAGATCGTGCAACAAATGTTATACCTATACCAAATATTTCCGCTTGCAATACCAGTACGAGAGGGTGTCTATATCTTGAACCTAAGGCAGTAATATTACAGATGTCATAGCCACAGGCCATGACATGAGAAAGCTCAGTGCTAGATGTATGGAAGGCTGACCATTACGACTTTGAAATTTGAATGATCTGACCCTGTCCAGGGGCGCGTTCAAATCTCTCTTCGAAGACCTACGCAGAGCTACATTTCACCTACAACGTCATTCAGGCTTCGCAGTGGAGTCGTTCAAGGCCGAGTGTAGCCGAGTGTCAACTACGCTGCGCCTTCGCAGTACCTGCGGAGTGGAAGTTTGAGCGCACCCCTGATGTCCCCCGTTAGCGTCTTTGGCTCCTTGGGGCTGGCTGCCTCTGGCTGAGCTACAGGAGCAGGCCCCGAAAGCCCAGCAGCGAGTGAGTGAAATATAATTCCCCATCTACAATGACGGCATTATTCTCGACCAAGTGCTGAATATGTATATAGACTCGGTCATGTCGGGTTTTCCTCATATCTTGAATACTGGTTTTGAGCGAAGAAACGATAGAAATACACACACAAAGCCACACACGCTCACGAGCGTGCACAATAGGAGAACTACACGAAAGATTAGTGGAAAAGCCGCTAAAAAGACACCGAAGCATTACACCCCACTTAATTCATTTAAGCAAGATGCTGCAACAGGAACCTCATCCAGACACAACCCGCAGCGACGAGAAAAGGACGCGAGGCTGTCTGACAACAACACTTGGGCAGCCACTTCCCAGACGCACATCCACATCACGCCTGCCTCTGATGAACAGTTGCTGCTTACATGCCTTAAATAGGCAGAGCACTGCAAAACATGACCGCAGCAAATAAACAGGGGCAAAAAGCCTCAGGCTTTCCCCAGCTAGAACTGGCTGCGGGAAAATGGTGGGAATAGGGAGGCTGGGGGAGGTCAAGGTATCGATTTGAAAGATTATGGTTCTCCGTCGGCCACGTCCAAATCACTTCTGGAGATGAAAGACGAAAAGGGAGGGAGTGGATTTGCGGCTTGGGGTAGGGGTGGGGGGAATTAAGGAATTGTTGGGGGTTGTGGTGGGGAATGGCAGTGAGAGTGGGTTGAAGGCAAGGGCGAAAAATCTAGATAAAGCGGATTAGGTACAGGAGATTACGGGAAAATCATTCCGCGAGACTTCTCAATAACATATTGCAGAAGGCAGACAGTAAAAAAAAGTACGCAATAACGCGTCCTGTCCCGTTCAAAGTGATTCAGTTTAAGAAAAAAAGTAGGAACCAGTTGCTCAATTAATCACGAACATCACGAGTCCAGACATTCACAGTCAGCCAATGAATATCAAGCGCATGGAATTTCGCACTGAAAGGTTCCTGAAAGGTGGTTTGCGTAAAATGTCAGAGAAGGTTCTATCTTTAAACCGAGACCAGTCCTAGAAATGCAATTTCTTCTCGTGGAATTGATCTGTTCGCCACACGGTGTTTCAGTGCTATATAAAGACTTCAAGTCTAAAACCTCTATCGTGTGAAAAGCCAAATTCTCTGCCATTGATTTATGTCATTGTCTCTACTTTTCTTTTTTCTTTTTTGTTGCTGATTCACAGCGAGCCACAGAGGATAGAGATCGATGGAGGAAGATTGTCCGAAAGTCATCAGTGGTGCCTCAACAACCCATCTCAGGGTTGAGAGACTGAACTGAACTGAACTCTACTTTTCATTCACCTGAAAAACAGAGAGCGAGCGAGCGTGAGAGAGAGAGAGAGAGAGAGAGAGAGAGAGAGAGAGAGAGAGAGGGAGGGAGGGAGGGAGGGAGGGAGGGAGGGAGGGAGGGAGGGAGGGAGGGGAGGGGAGAGAGACACAGACAGACAGACAGACAGACAGACAGACAGACAGACAGACAGACAGACAGACAGACAGACAGACAGACGACGGACGGACAGACGGACTGACAGACAGACAGACAGGGGGGGATGATGGGGAGGGAGGGGTTTAGGCACAGAGAGACAGAGAGACAGCAAGAGACGCTCACTAAGACGTACAGACAGACAGACACAGAGACGGATACACACGAACGTGCGAACAAGAAAGAGTACAAGTAACATCTGCGATATAGGAACCAAAGCCCTTAGTGACGCATACAGCACACTTAAAACTTACTATCAAAAGGAAATACGGCAATGCATACATGGACTTGTTGCTCACAGAAAAGAAGATGCTGAGTACATAAACATATAGGCACGCGACAATGCATACATAAACTTGTTGCTCACAGAAAAGAAGATCCTGAGTACATAAACATATAGGCACACGACAGAAACGTTCAGTTCACCAATCGTTTCCACTTTCCAAGAAGAAATGAGAACGAGTTTGTCCGGAGGTAAATTTCCATGTCAAGTTTTGAGCAAAGCTAATTAAAGAGAAAACAGGGACTCGCAATTCAGAGCTTTCCTCCCCCCGTGAATTGTACTATACTCCGCTGTCGCGGAGAGTTCTAATAACATGGTGGAAAGTTTTCTTAACGTTGTAACCTTATATAGCCTACAAGGCTGATAGGCCCTTAAACTCGATCCATCCATCCATCCCCCTGGGCACACATTAGCTGCAAGATCACTTTCCATGCGCTATTACGCCCAAAAACAGCCAGCCCGAATCGCCCGTGACAATTTCCCTTCTTCCTGTCACTCGAGTCCGCAACTGAGGAAGAAACCTGAACGACTCCATTCCCTTTTGGATCACCTCGTCCAGTGCTTCCATTATGAGAAAACCGGAAAAGACAGCGGAGGGGGAAAGGGAGTTGGTGAAAATGGTAGGGGGAGGGGCGGTGGTGGCTGGAGGAGATTGGTGGCGAGGAGGGGGAGGGGGGTGCGTGTGTCAAGGTCGCGCTACAACTGATTGGCGTGTTCGTCTTGAGGAGAGAGTTTCACACTTCTGCGACCAGCTGAGAGCCAGAGAGCAATTTGCAGAACGAAGCCCGGGGCTTTTTCTGCCCGTGGAATCATCAATTCCTCAAGGGTCCTTGCACATCGCAAGCTCCAGGACAGAGTGGGAGAGATCGTCACAGCACTCAATGGACCTTTCCAAAACCCCGCCCAATCAGCCCATTTCGACCAATGGCGAAGTAGCTCTGCCTCTAATGGGTGGTCTTTAGAGATAGCGCTCAGTGAATCAGACTCAGCGGCTGCGTTCTAGGTGTAAGGGAAGACGTCCATGCCGGGACAAAAAGAAACCATGAAGACGATACACGTGATTAAGGAGCTAGTCCAGCCATGCGTCCATGTTTTAACTACGCGTATACTCTGTGGTTTTTGTGTAATCATGAATATGCAGAGAAAGGTATATATGGGACACCTTCAGGCACGTGTATGTGTGAGTGAGTGAGAGAGAGAGAGGGGGGGAGGGGGGATTTAGCAGGAAAAGGAGTATTTTCTTCCTATCTCCCGATGAGTATGACATATATACATGTATTTTCCTCAGAACGACTGAATAGCATGCTTGAACGCCTATGGCTCTCTTAGCGAAACGCTTCTTTCATTTTCCTACACAGAATGTAGATGGCACGTTGTATTTGCTGACAGGCGACACAGGGTAAACGAGGCAAACCATCGAGGCACATCTCTCCAGAAGTAAACACATCTAACCAGGGGTCATCCACAGCTCCGCTACGCTGAGGTGCGATGGAAAAAGCATTGCGATCCAGGCGTGCAGAACATACATCACAGGTTGTTAGAAATCGGAGCCAGCCAAAGATTAGCCGCAAGAAAATTCCTCACTTTGCAGGCGCACTCGGCATCAGAGAGTCAACGGGGCGTGCCTATATTTATCACGGGGATTCTCCCAAGAGGCTCACGCAGCTCAGCCAGAGAG
>JAWQFJ010012915.1:0-5000 GCA_034096865.1 Theodoxus fluviatilis | reverse complement strand
ATGTGACGACTACTACGATGCATCGGTATCGGTAGTCTACCTCAACTGTCAAATGTGTCTCGTTACCTCAGTCCCGCTCTAGCTGCAATGAAGCCTTGGTCACACCACGTTTGTGTTGAATCGAGTGGCCAGGTTTGCCTCAATTGCATCAGCCCTAATAAGGCTGAAAGCAAGCCCCGCTCACACTTGGACTGAATGAGAAGTAATGACATCTCTGTATCGGCGGTCAGGTCCAGGTGCTTGATGTATCATGAATTGCCTCAGTCCTTCTCTGGTTTCAGTGAAGGTTCAGTCACATCACGGCTGCATGGAAATTGCTGTGACATCTTAGCACCGATAGTCTACCACATGCCAGATCCAAGTTACCGAAATCCCGCTTGGAGTGCAGTCAAGCCTCGGTCACATCACGACTGGGTGGCAGCTGCGATATCACAGAATCGGTCGTGAGATCTAGATGTCAGGGGCGGGTTTCAAAATGCGAAGATCTCGGTAGATCTACGCAGATCTCGCCGAATGGGCAGTTTCATTCTTTGCTTGTTAGCGAGCCAATCGTAGACGAGCGTAGATTGAGCGAGGCAGCTTGAGAGGTGCCTAGCTTTTAAGATTCAAGATGGCGGACAGCATGAGTACAGTGCGCGCCGCCATCTTGGAGACAAAAGTTCGGCGTGGATGCGTTGACCTGCATTCGATGTGTAAACTGTAGGAGGATTCACGATCTATTAATGCATTCAACATACACCTTTGATAAATTAATGCTGTGCATGGCTTATATTTTCTTTGGATGGGTTGCTAGTATCTCGAAATAGAGCGTTTTCTGAGTGAACCGGCAACACGTCGGCCATTGAAATGTGGCTAGTTCACCTCTTGTCGTGACGTCTACGCATGCGCATTAGTTCGTCACGTTGGGTAGTTTCTTTTTTAGCTAGCTCTTACTGCGAAGCAAGATCTTGCGACCAAGATCGACTATCTATTTTGAAACCCGCCCCAGGTCTGTCTGAGTCATCCGGCTCAGGTTCCAGACCTCGGTCACACCATGACTGCGTGGCAAATATTGCGACATCTCAGCATCAGTATTCAATCCAATTGTCGAGTCACAGTTACCTAGACACAGCTCTGGCAGTCATCAAGCCCCGATCATGCCAGTGCTGCATCGGCAGCAGCACTGATGTCGTCGCGATTCCACTGTAGATGACAGACGACGATCGCCAACGTAGAAGCGCGCAAGAGGAGAGAGTGTGAACCACTAGTGCTAGTCTGAGGCAAGAGGAAGAACACCTGCGAACACAGAAGACATGTCTTCTCCACGGAGTAAAAATTCACATGCGATTCATCGCCCAATGCGTAATCAAGCACTCGGAGGAGACGACGACCGCTGATCAATAAAGCGACGGCTCAAATGGAATGACGTTCCGTGAAACCAGAGCAAACGTTCGTGCCATCAGTCTATTTTCCTGAGGTCACTTAACATATAATTTGCATTTCTCACTTCTTCTAAGAGAAAGCGCATAATCTTTCCTCGCTCTCGCTTTTGAAGCACACAATAACGTCCAAACAATAGCTGGTTAGTAGGCCTCACCACTCCCGCAAGCAGAGAAACTTCGGTTTTACATCTGCAACCGTAGGAACTGTCTTCGTTCTCTCGACAAGTCCCTTCACAAAAGGTCGCTGCCTTCTGCATTAAACAGCAATAAAGTACACATCATACAGCGACAGGCAAGCATAGTCTGACTTGTGGCGTTTACAACACAATGTTACTCTCTCTACATCCCGCTATCTCTTTTCAAAGACGGTGTGTAGTTTGACTCGTGGAAATCCGACTGTCACACAAATGCACAAATCGAGACTTCTACATACATATGGCAATGCCGCAGCCGCTGATTCATTTCTTACTACCTTCCTGAAGCTGCCTTCATCTGTCCACAAACTACAGCGTGACAAGTGTGGGGTTGGTGTGTGTCGATCTTCACCGCCTACCTGTACCGACTTGTGTCCTCGTCTGATTCCATAACAACGTGTGTCCTCATCTGATCCTGTACCTACTTGTGTCCTCGTCTGATCCTGTACCAACTTGTGTCCTCATCTGATCCTGTACCAACTTGTGTCCTCATCTGATCCTGTACCAACTTGTGTCCTCATCTGATCCTGTACCAACTTGTGTCCTCATCTGATCCTGTACCTACTTGTGTCCTCATCTGATCCTGTACCTACTTGTGTCCTCATCTGATCCTGTACCGACTTGTGTCCTCATCTGATCCTGTACCGACTTGTGTCCTCATCTGATCCTGTACCTACTTGTGTCCTCATCTGATCCTGTACCTACTTGTGTCCTCATCTGATCCTGTACCGACTTGTGTCCTCATCTGATCCTGTACCTACTTGTGTCCTCATCTGATCCTGTACCAACTTGTGTCCTCATCTGATCCTGTACCGACTTGTGTCCTCGTCTGATCCTGTACCTATTTGTGTCTTCATCTGATTCCATACCAACTTGTGTCCTTGTCTGAATCTATATCGACGCATGTTCTCGTCTGATCAAAACTACTTTGTGTTCTTGCTTGATCCTGTACTGACTTGCCTATTTGTGTCTTCATCTGATTCCATACCGACTAGTGTCCTTGTCTGATTGTATACCGACTATTGTCGTTGTCTGATTCTATATCGACGTGTGTCATCTGATCCAGGACAATACTACTTTGTGTTCTCGTCTGATCCCGTACCGACTTGTGTTCTCGTTTGATCCCGTACCGACTTGTGTTTTCGTTTGATCCCGTACCGACTTGTGTTCTCGTTTGATCCCGTACCGACTTGTGTCCTCGTTTGATCCCGTACCGACTTGTATTCTCGTTTGATCCCGTACCGACTTGTGTTCTCGTTTGATCCTGTACCGACTTGTGTTCTCGTTTGATCCTGTACCGACTTGTGTCCTCGTCTGATCCTGTACCGACTTGTGTCCTCGTCTGATCCTGTACCGACTTGTGTCCTCGTCTGATCCTGTACCAACTTGTGTCCTCATCTGATCCTGTACCGACTTGTGTCCTCATCTGATCCTGTACCAACTTGTGTCCTCATCTGATCCTGTACCTACTTGTGTCCTCATCTGATCCTGTACCAACTTGTGTCCTCATCTGATCCTGTACCGACTTGTGTCCTCGTCTGATCCTGTACCAACTTGTGTCCTCATCTGATCCTGTACCGACTTGTGTCCTCATCTGATCCTGTACCAACTTGTGTCCTCATCTGATCCTGTACCTACTTGTGTCCTCATCTGATCCTGTACCGACTTGTGTCCTCATCTGATCCTGTACCAACTTGTGTCCTCATCTGATTCTGTACCTACTTGTGTCCTCATCTGATCCTGTACCAACTTGTGTCCTCGTTTGATCCCGTACCGACTTGTGTTCTCGTTTGATCCCGTACCGACTTGTGTTCTCGTTTGATCCTGTACCGACTTGTGTCCTCGTCTGATCCTGTACCGACTTGTGTCCTCGTCTGATCCTGTACCGACTTGTGTCCTCGTCTGATCCTGTATCGACTTGTGTCCTCATCTGATCCTGTACCGACTTGTGTCCTCATCTGATCCTGTACCAACTTGTGTCCTCATCTGATCCTGTACCGACTTGTGTCCTCGTCTGATCCTGTACCAACTTGTGTCCTCATCTGATCCTGTACCGACTTGTGTCCTCGTCTGATCCTGTACCGACTTGTGTCCTCATCTGATCCTGTACCGACTTGTGTCCTCGTCTGATCCTGTACCGAGTTGTGTCCTCATCTGATCCTGTACCAACTTGTGTCCTCATCTGATCCTGTACCTACTTGTGTCCTCATCTGATCCTGTACCGACTTGTGTCCTCATCTGATCCTGTACCAACTTGTGTCCTCATCTGATCCTGTACCTACTTGTGTCCTCATCTGATCCTGTACCGACTTGTGTCCTCATCTGATCCTGTACCGACTTGAGTCCTCATCTGATTCCATACCGACTTGGGTCTTCGTCTAAATCTATACCGGCGTGTGTACTAAGCTGATCCTGTACAGATCTGAGTCCTCACCCCGTCGCCCCTCTATGCCTCCCCCCCCCTCTCTCTCTCTCTCTCTCTCTCTCTCTCTCTCTCTCTCTCTCTCTCTCTCTCTCTCTCTCCCTTCCCCACCCCTCCCTTCCTCCCTCCTCTCTCTCTCTCTCTCTCTCTCTCTCTCTCCCTCCTTCCCTCCCTCCCTCCCTCCCTGCATCTCTCTCTCTCAATCTCTTTTTCTCTCTCTCAATATCTCTCTCTCTCTCTCTCTCTCTCTCTCTCTCTCTCTCTCTCTCTCTCTCCCCTTTTCCTGCGCGCACGTGTGTGATTGTATGCGTGAGTCCGCGCGTGCATATGCGCGCATGTGCACGTGCTCAAACGCGTAATCGTCAGGGGCGATGCACACGTGTGCAGGCATCCTAAGGAGCAACTAGACAGATTATGGCAACAGAACTGATCCGTCAGAAAAGGAGATGGAAGGAAAGCCAAATACTCAGAAGATTACATCCATGACAACGACCATGAGAATACAGCGCTGTAAAGGCTGGGTGGGGAAAGAAGCAGACGGGGTGGGCATGCTGAGCAGGACGAGTCCCAAGATGACATGAGAAAGAGGATGGCCCAGAATGACAATGGTATCGGCACTGAAGCGTGGCCAGGCATGATACCTGATCGAGCCACATGTGGATAATCCGCAAATGTGAATCTCTCAACCAGCCTGCACGCTCCAGCGCTTAAGTCCGCCTGAACTCCCTCGTGGTCCAACTGCCGCAAACACGGGATTTTTCAAGGCTCTTTCCTGATTTGGTCTGATGGTTTTCTGTCCATTTCTTTTCAGTGAAAAATGCGAAGATCATGGAGGTTAACCCTATGCATGACGAAACACACAACGATGCTCTTGCTCTCTCTCTCTCTCTCTCTCTCTCTCTCTCTCTCTCTCTCTCTCTCTCTCTCTCTCTCTCTCTCTCTCTCTCTCTCTCCCGTCACTCC
>JAWQFJ010012913.1:40000-48229 GCA_034096865.1 Theodoxus fluviatilis | reverse complement strand
CTGCACTGAGTGGACAGAGTATGATGACAGGGACTGCACTGAGTGGACAGAGATGAGACAGGGACTTCACTGAGTGGACAGAGATGAGACCAGCTGGGTGCAAGTAGACTGCACTGAGTGGAAGAGATTGAGACAGGGACTGCACTGAGTGGACAGAGATGAGTACAGGGACTGCACTGAGTGGACAGAGATGAGACAGGGACTGCACTGAGTGGACAGAGATGAGACAGGGACTGCACTGAGTGGACAGAGATGAGACAGGACTGCACTGAGTGGACAGAGATGAGACAGGGACTGCACTGAGTGGACAGAGATGAGACAGGGACTGCACTGAGTGGACAGAGATGAGACAGGGACTGCACTGAGTGGACAGAGATGAGACAGGGACTGCACTGAGTGGACAGAGATGAGACAGGACTGCACTGAGTGGACAGAGATGAGACAGGGACTGCACTGAGTGGACAGAGATGAGACAGGGACTGCACTGAGTGGACAGAGATGAGACAGGGACTGCACTGAGTGGACAGAGATGAGACAGGGACTGCACTGAGTGGACAGAGATGAGACAGGGACTGCACTGAGTGGACAGAGATGAGCTCTGCTTTGGTGACAGGGACTGCACTGAGTGGACAGAGATGAGACAGGGACTGCACTGAGTGGACAGAGATGAGACAGGGACTGCACTGAGTGGACAGAGATGAGACAGGGACTGCACTGAGTGGACAGAGATGAGACAGGGACTGCACTGAGTGGACAGAGATGAGACAGGGACTGCACTGAGTGGACAGAGATGAGCTCTGCTTGGTGACAGGGACTGCACTGAGTGGACAGAGATGAGACAGGGACTGCACTGAGTGGACAGAGATGAGACAGGGACTGCACTGAGTGGACAGAGATGAGACAGGGACTGCACTGAGTGGACAGAGATGAGACAGGGACTGCACTGAGTGGACAGAGATGAGCTCTGCTTTGGTGACAGGGACTGCACTGAGTGGACAGAGATGAGACAGGGACTGCACTGAGTGGACAGAGATGAGACAGGGACTGCACTGAGTGGACAGAGATGAGACAGGGACTGCACTGAGTGGACAGAGATGAGACAGGGACTGCACTGAGTGGACAGAGATGAGACAGGGACTGCACTGAGTGGACAGAGATGAGCTCTGCTTTGGTGACAGGGACTGCACTGAGTGGACAGAGATGAGACAGGGACTGCACTGAGTGGACAGAGATGAGACAGGGACTGCACTGAGTGGACAGAGATGAGACAGGGACTGCACTGAGTGGACAGAGATGAGACAGGGACTGCACTGAGTGGACAGAGATGAGACAGGGACTGCACTGAGTGGACAGAGATGAGCTCTGCTTTGGTGACAGGGACTGCACTGAGTGGACAGAGATGAGACAGGGACTGCACTGAGTGGACAGAGATGAGACAGGGACTGCACTGAGTGGACAGAGATGAGACAGGGACTGCACTGAGTGGACAGAGATGAGACAGGGACTGCACTGAGTGGACAGAGATGAGCTCTGCTTTGGTGACAGGGACTGCACTGAGTGGACAGAGATGAGACAGGGACTGCACTGAGTGGACAGAGATGAGACAGGGACTGCACTGAGTGGACAGAGATGAGACAGGGACTGCACTGAGTGGACAGAGATGAGACAGGGACTGCACTGAGTGGACAGAGATGAGACAGGGACTGCACTGAGTGGACAGAGATGAGCTCTGCTTTGGTGACAGGGACTGCACTGAGTGGACAGAGATGAGACAGGGACTGCACTGAGTGGACAGAGATGAGACAGGGACTGCACTGAGTGGACAGAGATGAGACAGGGACTGCACTGAGTGGACAGAGATGAGACAGGGACTGCACTGAGTGGACAGAGATGAGCTCTGCTTTGGTGACAGGGACTGCACTGAGTGGACAGAGATGAGACAGGGACTGCACTGAGTGGACAGAGATGAGACAGGGACTGCACTGAGTGGACAGAGATGAGACAGGGACTGCACTGAGTGGACAGAGATGAGCTCTGCTTTGGTGACAGGGACTGCACTGAGTGGACAGAGATGAGACAGGGACTGCACTGAGTGGACAGAGATGAGACAGGGACTGCACTGAGTGGACAGAGATGAGACAGGGACTGCACTGAGTGGACAGAGATGAGACAGGGACTGCACTGAGTGGACAGAGATGAGCTCTGCTTTGGTGACAGGGACTGCACTGAGTGGACAGAGATGAGACAGGGACTGCACTGAGTGGACAGAGATGAGACAGGGACTGCACTGAGTGGACAGAGATGAGCTCTGCTTTGGTGACAGGGACTGCACTGAGTGGACAGAGATGAGACAGGGACTGCACTGAGTGGACAGAGATGAGACAGGGACTGCACTGAGTGGACAGAGATGAGCTCTGCTGGTGACAGGGACTGCACTGAGTGGACAGAGATGAGACAGGGACTGCACTGAGTGGACAGAGATGAGACAGGGACTGCACTGAGTGGACAGAGATGAGCTCTGCTTTTGTGACAGGGACTGCACTGAGTGGACAGAGATGAGACAGGGACTGCACTGAGTGGACAGAGATGAGACAGGGACTGCACTGAGTGGACAGAGATGAGACAGGGACTGCACTGAGTGGACAGAGATGAGCTCTGCTTTGGTGACAGAGACTGCACTGAGTGGACAGAGATGAGACAGGGACTGCACTGAGTGGACAGAGATGAGACAGGGACTGCACTGAGTGGACAGAGATGAGACAGGGACTGCACTGAGTGGACAGAGATGAGACAGGGACTTCACTGAGTGGACAGAGATGAGCTCTGCTTTGGTGACTGGGACTGCACTGAGTGGACAGAGATGAGACAGGGACTGCACTGAGTGGACAGAGATGAGACAGGGACTGCACTGAGTGGACAGAGATGAGCCCTGCTTTGGTGACAGGGACTGCACTGAGTGGACAAAGATGAGACAGGGACTGCGCTGAGTGGACAGAGATGAGCTCTGCTTTGGTGACAGGGACTGCACTGAGTGGACAAAGATGAGACAGGGACTGCACTGAGTGGACAGAGATGGGCCTTGCCCAAACTCAGGCCCTATCACGTGACCGCCAGAAATGGAGTCAGCTGGGGATGAGTTCTGCATTGTGGCGACCCCACCACCAAACCAGGTTACTGAACCAGCGACAGTGACAGTGATAGTGATTGTGACAGGGATATTGATAGCGATAGTGATAATGATAGTGACAGTGATAATGATAATGATAGTGACAGTGATAGTGACAGTAATAGTGATAGACATTGCTTGTGACAGTGACAGTGCTCGTGACAGTGATAATAACAATGACAGTTATGGTGACATTTATAGTGAGAGTTATAGTGATACTGATCATGACAGGCACAGTGACAGTGGCGGTGATAGTGGCAGTGACGTCGACAGTGGCACTGACATTGATAGTGATAGTGACAGTGATGGTCATTGATTGTGACTGTGACAATGATTGTGACAGTGTTAGTGATACTGATAATGGCAGTGACATTTATGGTGACAGTTATAGTGAAAGGGACAGTGGCAGTGATAATGATAGTGACAGTGATAACGACAGTGATAGTGATAATGATAGTGAGAGTGATAGTGACTGTGATAGTGATAGTGACATTGCTTGTGACAGTGACAATGATCGTGACAGTGATGATAATAATGACAGTTATGGTGACAGTTATAGTGAGAGTCATAGTGATAGTGATAATGACAGGCACAGTGACAGTGGTAGTGATAGTGGCTGTGACATTGGCAGTGATATTGATAGTGACAGTGACACAGATTGTGACAGTGACAATGAATGTGACAGTGCTAATGACAGTGATAATGACAGTGACATTTATGGTGACAGTTATAGTGAAAGGGACAGTGACAGTGACAATGATAGTGACAGTGATTGCATAGTTTCATGAAGTGGTGTCAGATGTGTGACTGTTCTGTCACAAGACTGGCGCTCACTCCCTGACGAAGGGACCTTCTGGCACTGTGCAGACAGTCTCTGCCATGACTGGCTCTGTTCTCATCTTGCGCGGCATCCGTGGACAGCATGTTCTTTGTTTGACCACTAAGGAGTCGTTGTGATCCTGGTATGTACCACTGTGGCTTCGTCGACCTGATCCGCGTTGGCTCTATAAAATCCAAACATGGAAGTTAAGAACATTCGTGGATAACAATCAAGAGTTAAACCCACCCTACCCCCACACTCTCTCTCTCACACACACACCACTCCCCCCCACCCCCACCTCCACCCCACCCCCACCCGGCCCCACCCTCTGTTTTCTTGTCAACCTCAGGCAGCAGTTCCTGTGCTGTTTTGGCCGCTTGTCAGGGTGGGGTTAAGTCGCATTGGTTCTTATGTTCTTGGGAAAAGATACTGGTTATCTTGCCGAGTCAGTTAGTTTTCCTGGCAGGATAGAGGATATAACAGACCTTTTTTCCTGGCAGGGATAGAGGATATAACAGACATATTTTCCTGGCAGGGATAGAGGATATAACAGACATATTTTCCTGGCAGGGATAGAGGATATAACAGACATATTTTCCTGGCAGGGATAGAGGATATAACAGACCTTTTTTCCTGGCAGGGATAGAGGATATGACAGACATATTTTCCTGGCAGGGATAGAGGATATGACAGACATATTTTCTTGGCAGGGATAGAGGATATAACAGACATATTTTCCTGGCAGGGATAGAGGATATAACAGACATATTTTCCTGGCAGGGATAGATGATATAACAGACAGATCCACGAGGGAGAGAAACTGGAATTCCTGCTTGCCTGCAGCTGTTTCCTGGATGTAACTTGAAGTGATGTCATCGCACCCAATGTGATGTCGACTGTTTTTGTGATTGTAAAGCTGAACTTTTCTCCTGTCTGCAAAAGAATGCAGTTTCTGGCTGTGAAAGGGAAGTGTGTCGTGATCGAATTTTCGCTGTCACTGACTGCAATGATAGCTCTGCCGTGTTAATTCCAGCACTGTGCTCGAGTCTACAACTTGCGTCTGTCTAATATGACGACATCAATGAATAAATAGATAGATGGATGGATGATTGGATGGATGGATGGATGGATGGATGGATGAATAAACAGGTAGGCAGGTAGGTAGGTAAATGGATAGATGATGGATGAATGGATGGATGAAAAGATGATAGATAGAAAGATTTGACAGATAGACAGATTAGACAGATTAGACAGATAGACATATTAGACAGATAGACAGTTAGACATATTAGACAGATAGACAGATTAGATAGACTAGATAGACAGATTAGATAGACTAGATAGACAGATTAGATAGATTAGATAGATAGATTAGATAGTTAGTTAGTTAGTTAGTTACAGACTGAGATATGAACGAATGAAAGGATCTCATAAGAGAGTACAACAGTTGCTATGGGAACGACAAAGAAACACACAAATGTCCACACAGGAGCCATCCGTGCCACAGTCAGTGTAACGCTACAGGCCAGTCTGAGCTTGTCCACGCCAGGGATGTTTGGAGAGGTGCACCAGCGTGGACGATGTGTGGCCGGTCATGTCCAGTCACCTTGGGAAATCCAAACTATGTCACGTGGTCGGCCCCATTCGCAGTCAGCAGCGTTCAAGCTCATGACATGATTGAAAGTCGATAGCAGGTTAATTGCCTTGACTGAAAAGTCAGCTTCGGAGATGGACACAGATGTTCCTCTGTTTGTGGCCATTCAGGACTCCAAATGTTGAATTTTGGATTTCCTGGTGACATGTTTCGTGTTGAACTGACATCATTTCGTTTGGCGTTGATTTGTGATTTAAGTCATATTTAATTTGTTTTTTGAACGTAGCATTTTTTTATTGGTGTCATGCTGAATAATAATTCATTTCGAAATCAAAATTAACATTGAGGGTGCAAATTCAGGTGGTCTGTTTGAATTCTCTAATTGAGTTGCGATGGAAAAACAAGTTGAGAGAGGATGCTGCCTGCAAACTTAGGCCAGCACTGGACAGTGGTCAATGTCTGTCCTGCCACCGTCCCAACTTCCTCTTCAGCTCTTCTTCCATGCGCTGAACTTCATGCTCTCTATCTCTCTCTCTCTCTCTCTCTCTCTCTCTCTCTCTCTCTCTCTCTCTCTCTCTCTCTCTCTCTCTCTTTCTCTCTCTCTCTCTCTCTCTCTCTCTCTCTCTCTCTGTCTCTGTGTCTGTCTGTCTGTCTCTCTATCTGTCTCTCTGTCTGTGTGTCTGTCTCTCTGTCTCTCTTTCTCTGTCTCTGTCTCTCTATCTCTGTCTCTCTCTCTTTCTGTCTCTCTTTCTCTCTGTCTGTCTCTCTTTCTCTCTGCCTGTCTGTCTTTCTCTCTCTTCTCTTTCTCTCTCTCTCTCTCTCTCTCTCTCTCTCTCTCTCTCTCTCTCTCTCTCTCTCTCTCTCTCTCCCGCCCCCACCCCTCCCTCCCTCCCTCACTCCATGTTCGATTGCTACTATGGCTACGTGGCTTTCTAGTGGTAACATTGCCAATGACGTCAGCTTGGAGCCCAAATAGCCAGGAAGAAAAGGCAGCGTCAGGGGAGACTGGCATTAAGCATGCAGCCCTCGTGACGTCACTGGCAAAGACCGGGGACGTGAACATGGAGGAAGATGAAAATTGCTGCGTTATTTCTGGAAAGCTGAAAAGATATATGGAGATTGCCGATTCAAAAGGACATTGACCCGCTGATGACTTTGATCAATCGCGTTACAACGAGCATGTCGTCGCGGCTGTCGCAGTTACCATGGGGAAGATGGGGAACTCAGTTTAGCCTCTGTCTGGCAGCCATCTTTGTCGCAGTTTAAGCGCCTTTGAAGAGGAAATATCTAGAGATAATGATGTTCTGCATCCAGGGCGAAAGCTTCTAATGATTCTTTGTTCCATTGCCAGCTGAGGAAAGCTGTTCTTAGTTCCTGACGACAGATCTACATAGACACCTAGATCTACATAGACACCTAGATCTACATAGACACCTAGATCTACATAGACACCTAGATCTACATAGACACCTAGATCTACATAGACACCTAGATCTACATAGACACCTAGATCTACATAGACACCTAGATCTACACAGACACCTAGATCTACATAGACACCTAGATCTACATAGACACCTAGATCTACATAGACACCTAGATCTACATAGACACCTAGATCTACATAGACACCTAGATCTACATAGACACCTAGATCTACATAGACACCTAGATCTACATAGACACCTAGATCTACATAGACACCTAGATCAAGATGGACAATCGGGGCTCTGTGGCCGAGTGGTCAGCGCGCTTGATCTGCAGTTGCTTGTGGCTAGTGGGTACGGCGTTCGAAGCTGTGCAGTTCCCACAGTTGCATCCTTGAGCAAGATGCTTAACTAGCATTGCTTCTCCCCACCCAGGAGTAAAACCGGGTACCTGAGAGGGCAATGTTGGAAATTGTATTACGATTAACCCTTGGATGCGTCCATGAGCCAGCATCGTGTTGGTATAAGACTTGTTCAGGAGTACGAAGCGCTGCATGAGCGCTTCATGTTGGCAAATGAACGTTCTTTGCTTTCTGCCGAACATCCACAAATTTAGTGAAGCGCTTCCCTTGTTAAAGGGAGATTATTCTTTTGCGCCCCATTATGTGTTGCTAGACGGTAAAGAAAGTGTTTTCTTTGCCATAAACATCGTTTATGCACATTTAAATGCATTCTGCAGGAATAAAGTCCACTACTGTGTCATCCTTACCTGCAATTACTCGCGCATACAGAGCGCTTGGGGCAAATAAAGCCCGTTCCAGTCCCAAAATGGTGTTTCTGAGGGTTATTTTACGCATCGACGGCCAGTGCGGGATCGAAGACGCCATTTTGAAAATCGTATGAAACACTTCTGATGCGCGCTTCTCTGTGCTGCACAGCGCTGAGTGAAGCACGCCCCTAAATTGTCGTTCAGGAGTGGAGCGCTTCGCAGCGCTGCTCCTCCTGAACAAGCTAATAGTCTTCCAGGCAGTGGAGTTGGTGCTGGTGTGGGGAACAGGAGTCAGCTGAAGTCCGCCAGGGTGCAGGCCGTGGCATTAAAGAGACTAATCCATGAACTTAGATCATCGGGCTTCCTTCGTCTGACACGCGAGGTAGACGACAGAGACATCACAGTTTTAGACTGACGGGCACCGGAGACTGGGATCCAGGTGGGGCTCAGACC
>JAWQFJ010012913.1:32500-35000 GCA_034096865.1 Theodoxus fluviatilis | reverse complement strand
TTTTCACTCTAAATTGTTCAGAGTTATGGGGGGCTCTGTGGCTGAGTGGTCAGTGTTTGACCTGCAGTCGTTTGCGGCCGACGGGTGCGGTGTTCGAAGCTGCACAATCCTAGAGTTGCATCCTTGGCCAAGGAGCTTCATCCGCATTGCCTCTCCTACAGGGGAGTGAAACTGGTCACTGGCACTGCACAGTGACAACCAGGGTGGAATTAATGCCGAGGAGTGAAACTGGTCACTGGCACTGCACTGTGACAACCAGGGTGGAATTAAGGAGCTTCATCCGCATTGCCTCTCCTACAGGGGAGTGAAACTGGTCACTGGCACTGCACAGTGACAACCAGGGTGGAATTAAGGAGCTTCATCCGCATTGCCTCTCCTACAGGGGAGTGAAACTGGTCACTGGCACTGCACAGTGACAACCAGGGTGGAATTAAGGAGCTTCATCTGCATTCCTCTCCTACAGGGGAGTGAAACTGGTCACTGGCACTGCACAGTGACAACCAGGGTGGAATTGCCCGAAAACATTTCCATTTATAAAACTATTAAAAGGGGACAAATGATGATGATGATGTTGGTTATGGGCAACTTTTATGATAGTCAGCATCTTTCTTGGGGAGACCATTTTGCTCATCTCATCTTAACACAACATACTGTGTTGAATAGTCATTGTATAATTGTGTGCCTATTGTGATTGTTATAGAGGCAGATAGATGTAGTTTTGTATGAGTATGACAGGCTATTGATTATGGGGTGTACATAAAATTACTTGACCCTGAATTCATTCTTTCTGGCATGTTCTTATCCATACACGAATGAGCTTGGTGCCCAAAACCATCGCCGTGAACCACTGTTGTGCTTAATTCTGGACAAATAACTTGCATCATTGAACATTTTTTCTGCATTCAGACATCAGTTGTCATTGCTCTACTGATGATCTACATCACTGACAGACTTGGTCTTTGTTGCAGGTTTTTATAAAAATGCAATAAGTTCACAAAAACTGGTGGATTTTGAGCTGCTGCAGACGACAAGAACAACGAAAGAATTTTGTGTGGAAAGGTGCAAAGTAAGTGATTAGGTTATTGTGAATTGATGGAATGACCCCTTGTCCAAAGGCTGCTTATAGAGAATTTGTGAGAAGAGATGTTTATCAGGGACAAGAACTTACAGTATCTCCCACTAATAGTCATTAAAGGGGTTGTGTCGATGTCCATTTTTTAAGGGGACACTTATATGCTTAAGACTGTAATGATGGATAATAACAGTCAAGTCATCTCGAACAGGGAATGAACCATGGCAATTAATGGCCTCGCATATTTGCCAACAGGTAGAACTACTACGCAAAATCTTGATTTAATAAAAAGAAGTTCATCACTGTAGTTCATCTGCTGTGAATGCACTCTTGCAGGGCAGGTTATGTGACTGCTCCGCAGGAGTGCCAAGGCATCATTTTAGTAAAGGAACACATTTTTTGGGGGGAGGTGCACACGTTTTAGATCTAATGAATGATAATGACTGTCAAGTGGTGCAGTGGGATATTTGACTGTTTTTGTCCAGCAATACTTACTAGAAGCCAGATATGCGTCATGGCAGAGTTTCACATGGACCAGCAATGAAAACAAGTAATGACAAAAACCACCAGAGTATGCATGCCTCATGCTGTATACCGCCACTCACACTCCTGCTGCTCAGGGTAAATACTGAAGTTGTATGATGATGCTCCATGCTCCCACTCAAACTGCTGATGTTTCACGAGAGACTGGATGCTGAAGCCATGCAGACCCTGACCCTCCCTGCTCTTGTGACTGCAGTTCCTGCTGCTGTTGCTGGCCGCGGCGGTGCAGGACCGGGGGCGTGAGGCATTCGTGACACCAGCCACCATTCTGGGGTCATTTCTGCAGCTGAACATCAAAGACATGCTGGAAGTTATCATCAATGCTGACCAGGTGCCTGCAGACTTTGCTGCCATCCTCTTCAAGAGGTCCAGTCAGTACTTGCCCCTTTTCCTGTACCATCCTTGTGCATGCATGTCTCTCAGTGCATGCATGTCTCTCAGTGCATGCATGTCTCTCAGTGCATGCATGTCTCTCAGTGCATGCATGTCTCTCAGTGCATGCATGTCTCTCAGTGCATGCATGTCTCTCAGTGCATGCATGTCTCTCAGTGCATGCATGTCTCTCAGTGCATGCATGGCTCTCAGTGCATGCTTGTGTTGAACACCTGTCACTGCATGGCCTGCATGTCATGGGAACTCTCACTTACCTCCTCCTTGGTGTTGAGTTGTATGAGCATGCTAGTTTGTAGTCTACTCCCTACTTTCTTCTCATTTGACTAGACCATTGTAACCATGAATTCATCTCTGATCTGTGAGTGCATTCAGGCCCTGAACATTCTCAGGAACCACTTTGATCAAGGTATTTGCTGCTTGAGGCAAAATGGCAGATGTGAGTAGAGAGCATGTGGGTTAGCAGTTGTGGGGGAGTTTTGGTCAAAATGTCGG